>VDFB02377204.1:0-109574 GCA_007258455.2 Sequoia sempervirens | reverse complement strand
AGAAAATTCACAGTATGGACAGTAGACAAAGCCAGTACTACATGGTCCATGGACAGCGGTGCCATGCCCTTTGACCATCCTTGCCATACCTACCCCTCTGTGCATAGTATAGGGGCCTCACTCCCATCGCCCGTGGTTGAAATGAATGTGCACCAAATAGACATCGAAGCACCTACAAACTAGCAATGAAAAATTGGACATCAGACGAATTCGGTGGGATTCCCCACCCAGAATATCCTATTGACTAATAAATTAATTAAAAATAATAATTTGTAATTCATAGTTGGACACTTTAAGTCATAATTACAAATATAAAGGGTGTTTTTTGTTTCATTTAGTTAATAATTTGGATTTTTATTTTACATTGGATTATTATTTTTTGTAATTAATATTTTTAGGTGTATATTAACATATAATAATGTTGAAATAATTTAAGTTGATGATTACAAATATGTAAGTTTTTTTGTTGTCTTTCTATAATTTATTTAAGTCAATAGTTTGGATAGTAATTTTATACTAGACAATTGTTGTTTTTTATTAGATAAGCAGGGAAGGGCCCTAAACCCATACAAAGTAAAAATAGAACAAAATAGCTTAATGAAATAGACTGGCCAAACACAACAAACTAGTCAGAAACAACAGGAAAAGAATAGTAACAAAAACTTAAAAGAAACAACCATTGAGAAACAGTTCAAGCACCAGAGCTAGAACCCAACAACTTAGCCTCCAAGGGGATATTAAATGAAATAGTAACCTTTTTAGAATTATGTTTCTTATTACAATTGTCTAAGAAGAATTAGAAATCAAAATTGAAATATTATGATCGGAAGGGGGAGACTCCCCTTCGAAGTACAACTAACAAGAAGAACAATAGATACTTCAAGTGAAGCATCCATAGCCAAGCCCGAAGCAGCAGAATTCACAATTAAGACATTTTTTTCTAGAAAGGGGGCAACATGGGCCTCAAGGGAGGTAGCACACACAACATTAGGAGCGGCCTTATCCAAAGATAGTATAGAAGAATCCACAGAAGGAGCAGCACCCACAACAATAGGATTATTTTTCCGCACAAAAGGAGAGGGAGGTTTTGAATCGTCATCATTAGAAGAAGAGTTTGCAGTAGGGTACACTATTAAATTCTCATAAAGAGAGTTCTTCCACCAAGTAGAGGAAGAAACAAAGCGGGAGCCTTGAGAATAGTCATGAGCCAAGTGGCCAATAGTAAAGCAATGTCTACATTGAAAATGAATACCTTCAAAATCCACTAGAGCTGAGACCAAGACTAGCCATTAACTAGTAGCACTACCTCACCAGGTAAAGCCTTCAACAAATCAACCTCCACCAAAATCTTAGCAAAGTAGGTGTGAGTAAAATTCTTGGAAGCATTATCCACTTTCAAGAACCTACCTAGAGCATTACCAATGCCCTCATAAGTAAAGGGACACCAAAATTATAAGAGAAGATATGGCAATCTTACCCAAATAGGCACAACATCTAAGGGTTCCTTCAAAGGGTTAAAAGAATGAACCCAAGGCCTCATGGAAAGGAAATGGGAATCCTATTCCCATAAACCATGGTCTAAAACTTCTTGTCCATCCTCAGGAGAACAAAACCCCACAACAAAAAAAACCTCTTATAGAAGGGTAAATCTCCATCGAACCTTCAACCAATGGAGAGCAATGTTTGGATATCCAAAGGTGCAAATCTAGGAGGGAAGGCCAAAAACAACAAAACCTACAAATAAGAGCAGTCTTGGAATTAAAATCAACATTTTTCAGGGACTTCTTTATCGAGGGAAATTACAAGAGAAACATCTACACACCACAGAGGACGCACAGAGCCCTCCCTAGACCTACTAGCCTACACAACATCAACAAACGAAAGTGAGACAGAGCCATTCATAGCTGCAAGAGAACCTGCATTAGTACCCATAGAATGTTTCAGGGAAACCTCAACCACACATGCATTATACTCCACAGCAAGACTAGGGGCATCAACAGTGAGTTTAACATACAACTCACGTGTAGGTGGAGAAAGCAAGTGCAGCACAGCTGAGCAGGAAGAACAAAAACTAGTCACATTCAAATTACCAACTAGGTGGGAAAGACTGGAGGCATCCATCAAGAGCGTTTACTAGATAATTGTTATTTTCTAGAAAATTGTTGTTTACTAGACCATTATTGTTTGCAATTAATAATTTTAAGATATATCTTTCATCTATGACATTTAGAGGGTTCAATATTCAATTTCCTTATGGAATAATGAAAAGTGGCTCCTACCATGTCATTCATTTTCCATGTAAAATTTTACTGTGTTTTTCTAGAGAAAACCTTGGCCTCTTTGATATTGGTTGTTTAATCAAAGAATGCATAAAACATCTTGGGTGTGTATCTCTAAAAAATTTCAAGTGACACACAATGATGCCAAAGCACATACAATTCTTCTCATATTCAAGTTATCTATAATGTTTGGCTATATGAAACATTGTTTAGAAGTTTTTTGAAAAACATTTAGATGTTAGTTTGACCCTTTCTAGATTTGTTCTATTTTTTCTTATTTATATTTTTTTAAGAAGCAAATGAGGTTACAAACACTTCTCTTATTTTATGATTTTCTCACTAATCCCTTGTGTCTATTTTATGTGTGGATAGTTGGATGAGTGTTGTGTCATTTGTCTATGAGGATGTACTCTCCCTCCCTAAATGGGCTCCTTTAGAAACCTCAAGGTTATTTCTTGATGCTAGTGGGGGATATAGTTAATAACTAGTCATATTTAGAGGCAATTGTGGGAGATTCATTCCAAAAAAAAAAGGCAAAATTATTTCCTTACATTCTACTTATCTAAAATAAGGGGTTCTTTATGTCAAATAAGATGTAAAAGTGATAAATTTTCTTCTAAATGAACACAAAGGAAATGGGTGTCCACCTTTTGGGAGATGGAACTTGAACCTATTTCACACTTTAGTTCATTAGAATCTAGATCCCTCAACCAAATGACTTGATTGAGGAATTGACTAGGGGGTTCCTATTATAATTGGACAGGGGTTCACCATTAAATGAAGCTTCAAAGTGTTGGGAAAGGGTGATCCCACAATACTGGTTTACAATTTTTTGCCAAACTAGGCATTGAACTGAATTTTTTTAACTAAATCTTCACTTTCGGACACCTATAGCGGCTAAACCGTGACGAATTTGAAGATGATGCAAAATAGTGATTTGTGACATATTGTTTGTAGATTTTATTTTTATTTTTTTAAAATATTTGGAATCATATTGCACTTATTTTTCCATCTCCTTTGAAAACTAGTTTTTAATAGTAAACACCATTTTTAAAGAGTGACATTACTGGCTAACACATATATTTTTGCTATGAAGGATAAAATTCTAATTTTTTCAAATTTGCATTCGTAACTATGATATCTAGTGCATGAAATTGGTTTCATAGCATTTCATTGAATATTTTTGTCTTAATTAAGTTTCAAATTCAAACAAGATACAATTTAGACATGATTTACTGGCTCAAACATAACTTTTTTTGTATGTATCAAAATTCAATTTTATTTTTTTGTTGGATCAAGGACATCAATATTTAGTGTATTGATATTTTTCAAAAAAAATTATAATCTTCTATTTTTCCACGTGTAGAATAGGGAGCTTGATTTTTAGTGAAAAACATACATTCACAAGAAATAAAAATAAATGTAATAATCAAATTAAATTTATTTAAAATTATACTATTTTGGAAGCTTATAATAATGACTACATACTTACAGAAAATAAATTTTAAATGAATTTGTTTGATCCCCAAAAAGGTAAATCAAAAGTGGTTTTTTATCAGCATTTTGATAGGTGTAAAGGAGACTCTATTATAGGTATGGTTTAAAACTAGCGGGGTTTTATCCAAGGGGGTTTGATCTAAAGTGGTTTGATCAAACCCTGTTCAATTGGAATCCTTTAAATGGAAATTTTCAAGGCTTAAATCATTATATTTTCTAAAAATATGTGATTTCAGCAAAAATCAAGATCTCCCAGAAAGTGTAAACCACTATTGTGGGATCACCTGAAAATGTGTCTCAACCTTGCAATTATATAATGATTATTTTTTATAGGATATATATATATTTCCTAGTTACACCAATAGGTGTAACATAAAATGGCATCAAGGGGGGGGAGTGGGATGTGTGTAAACAATTTTTTGTTAACTTTTTTCAGAAAAACTCCTAAAATGGCTGACATACATTAAATGAATGATACATTGTAAATATAGACCATAAATTATTAGGTTTTAGATCTAATGGTGGATATTTTTTTGGCCTATCTTGCCCTAGAATGTAACCCTATTTTATGATGGCATTGTATTATGACTGCATTAGAGAGACGGTGATGTATTCTGAGAGTCTGATACTAGTCATGTTGACTCTGAATCTCTGAGTGGTGATACTCCTATGAGAATCTTTCTCTGCAAGTATATTGTAATCTTTGTGATTTACTGAATAATATATTAGGTGGATTTTGGAATGTGGGGTTTTTCTCCTGAAAGGGTTTTCCCTACATAAATCATTGTGTCGTGGTATGCTTTATATTTATGTTTATTTATGTTTAAGTTTTTATAACTGTTAAAGATCTGTAAAAAAAAATTATTATTCTCCTCTCAAAATTAGTGTAGGAAGTTGTTCTACTACCTTAGCTTCCTTACAAGTGGTATCAAAGCTTGATCACCTTTGCTTTCAATTGTGGGTTGTTAGGTTTTTTGGACTAATCTAGATTTGAGTGGGAGCTTGTGTAAAAGAGATTTTATAGTATTGTTGTGGGAATTTTCATATGGAAAGTTCATCAGGGAGAATAAAGGTGGATAAATTTTTTGCAAATAATTTTAAAATGTGGAAGTTGAAGATGGAGGATCTATTGACAGATTGAGATTTGTGAGATGTTGTTGATGAGAATGTTTCAAGGCCTACAGACCCTACTCAAGTTTCTCAATATGATGTTATGGATAGTAAAGCCAAGGGTCTAATCAGATTATGTTTGGTAGACCTTTTTTTAATTAATGTCTATGAGGAGACCTTTACACAAGAATTATAGAAGAAGCTTAGTGAGATGTGTCAAGCCAAATCTTTAGTGAACAATATTTTCTTGAGGAAGAAATTATATTCCTTGAGAATGGAAGAGGGTGGAAAAATCACATACCACCTAGAAGCATTCAACATGTTGGTGGCTCAGTTGGCATCAATTGGTGTCAAAATAGATGAGGAAAAATATCAAATCTTGCTTTGTTCTTTGCTTGATTTGTGGGATGCTCTTGTTATAGTTATTGGGGGTACTTTTGTAATTTTAAAGACTGAAGATGTGGTGGGTTCTTTGTTTTCTGAAGAGATGAGGAGAAAGGTATCTGTCACTACCAAGGAGGCCCTAAATGGTCATCGAAGACCCAAGGAAAAAGGCAAGAAGAATGAGAAGCGTGACAAATTCAAGTCCAAGGGGAGATCTAAATCTCCTGGAAAGTCCAAAGTTATTTGCTAAAACTACAGTAAACATAGACATGTTTGTAAGGAATACAAAGAAAAAAAAGAAGAAGAAAAAGAATAAATTTGATTATGATTCTGATCTGAGAAAGAAGATGGTGATGCATTGATTACAGCTTTGGCAACTCATGTAGGTAATGATGCATGGTTAATTGACTCAAGTGCATCTTTCCATATGACCTTTAATAGAGATTGGTTTTCTAAATATGAAGAATTTGATGGAGGTAAGGTGTACTTGGGTGATGATTCTCATTTAGACATTGTTGGCCATGGTAAAGTTAAAATCAGGTTTCCTGGTGGTAGAATAAACAGGATTAACGGTGTGTTGCATGTCCCTAGATTAGCATGAAATTTTTTATCTATGAACAAACTAATAGATGCAAGTGTCCAAGTATTATTTTCTGATGTAGGATGCAAGATGGTTAGAGGTGATATGGTGATTGCTAGAGGTGTTAGATATGGCACATTGTATAAGCTTGATGCATATACTATTGAGTACAATTTAGTACTTTTGTGAAAAGCGAATCTATGGAAGAAGTGAGGGTTTCACCTTCAACAGATGGTCATGGCTTTTGGGTACCCAAGGGTGCTCTTTCTTCTAAAACAAAGTTACTTGCAGAGAAAACTATGTTATGGCACTAGAGACTTGGCCACATTGGAGAAAAGGGTCTAAGGACCTTGAAAAATAAAAACCTTTTTGAAAGTTTGTCTTATTGTAATCTTGAATTCAATTTCTATGAGCATTGCATTTATGGAAAACAAAACCGTACTTAGTTTTACTTAATTTCTCATAAATCTTTTGGTGTATTGGATCTTATTCATTTGATGTGTTTGGTCCTATACATGTTCCTTTGTTTGGTAAATCCACATATTATTTTTCATTTATTGCTGATTATAGTAGAAGGACATGGGTATATTTTCTAAAAAGTAAATCTGAAATTTTCAATTGATTTAAAGAATTTAAAGCAATGGTTGAGTTGCAGACTGTAAAGAAAATAAAATTTTTGAGGACTAATAATGGCAGTGAATTTTTCTTTAATGATTTTGATAGATTCTATAAATATTGTGGTATTCACAGACAAAAGACAACTCTGTATTCTCCATAATAGAATGGATTTGTAGAAAGAATGAATAGGACACTGATGGAGAAGGCTAGGAGTATGTTAAGTTATGTTGGCCTAGAACAAAGGTTTTGGGTTAAAGCTATTTCCACTACCTATTACCAAATTAATAGGTCTCCTACATTAGCTCTTGTTGATAAGATGCCTATAGAGGCATGGTCAAGTCGCAAGCCTTATGAAGAAATCTTAGAGTTTTTGGTTGTGAGGCATATGCACATGTACCAAAGGAGAAGTGAACAAATTTGGAGAACAAGGTTTTGAAATGTATCTTCATCAAATACAGTTATGGTATGAAAGGATACAAGCTTTGGGAACCTGTTGCACAAAAGGTAATATATAGTAGAAGTGTTATTTTTAGAGAAACTAAGCCTTCTTTTGTTACATTGTAGCCAAAACAAAGTAAACAAGAAGATGTGATTCAATTTCCTTCTACACCTAAGAAAGTTGAATCGAGGCCCAAGGATAGACAAGAAGTTAAGGAGAGCTCATCTAGCTCTGGCTCTTTAGAAGAGGAGGAAGAACCTTCAACTCAAATTATTTGTAGGTCTACAAGGAATAGGCAACCACCTGAAAGGTATACACCTAATGATTGGAGATGTATATTTTCTTTCAATACTAACATGTATGAATCCAAATCTATAGCAGAGGCATTAGGTATGAATGATGCAAAATCTTGGAAGATTGCTATGGATAAAGAAATGGCATCTTTGAAAAAGAATGATACATGGGATCTTGTATTGTTTCCTAAAGGATGGAAACCTGTTGGTTATAAATGGGTGTTCAAGAAAAAGATTGGTTCAAATGGAGGTATTGAGAAGTACAAATCAAGGTTGGTTGCAAAAGGTTACTCTCAAGTTGAGCGTGTTAATTATGGTGAGATATTCTCTCCTATTGCAAAAATCATATCCATTAGATTTTTTCTTTTTATTGTTGCTTCTTATGATTTAGAGGTTGAGCAAATGGATGTGAAAATTATATGACGCAGCCAGAGCACTACATGGTGAAAGGTAATAGTAAGTTGGTTTGCAAATTGAAGAAATTTGTGTATGGCTTAAAACAAAGTCCTAGGATGTGGTGCCAAAAATTTGATACATATGTGTTGAGTTTGGGATTTGAATGTTCTAAATTAGATCATTATGTTTACTATAAAACTAAGGGTGATCATTTCTTTTTTATTGCATTATATGTTGATGATATGTTATTTATTAGCAAAGGGAAAGGTATGATTTTTGAACTAAAATCTCAAATCGTTACTAAATTTAAAATGAAAGATCTTGGTGTAGCTAGACACATTCTTGGGATGGAAATTAAAAGAGATAGAGTGAACAGAAAGCTATGGTTTGGCTAAAGTAAGTATGTCAATTCAATTTTATAGAGATTTAACATGCAGTATTGTAGGCCATTGTGTGTTCCCCTTTCAATTGGAACAAAGTTATCTATTTGATATTGTCCAACATCTCCATCAGAGATGGAAGACATGAGTAGAGTACCTTACCAGAGTGCAGTTGAAAGTTTGATGTATGTTATGGTTTATACTAGACCAAGCATTTCCCAAGTAGTGGGAGTTCTTTCGAGATATATTTATAATCCTAGTAGAGTTCATTGGGATGCAATTAAAAGGGTCTTCAGATATTTGCACGGTACCTCAAATTACTCCTTGTGTTATCATAGTAATCTGATTGAAGATGATATTTCCCTTGATATTCATGGTTATTTGGATTTAGAATGGGTAGGTGATATTGATAGAAAATGATCCACTAGTTCTTATGTGTTTACTTTATTTGGTGGTGCAATCAGTTGGATGAGTAAGCGATAGGATGTAGTCATTTTTTCCAATACTGAAGCAGAGTATATGGTAGCTACTCATGCTTGTAAAGAAGCCATTTGTCCTAAGAGAATTTGTTTAGATATTGGAATAAAACAAGGTGTAATGACAATTTATTGTGATAGTCAAAGTGTGATATGTCTACCCAAGAACTCGACATTTTATGCCAGGACCAAGCAAATTGATGTACAATATCATTTTGTTCGAGCTATGGTCAAAGATGGTAGGGTAAAGCTAGTTAAGGTAGATACTTTGATGAATGTTGTTGATTCTTTAACTAAGCATGTGAGCACAGAGAAGATCCGAAGGCCTTTTAGCCCCTAACAATTACTAAGAGACAATGTTTACTCCCTCCCATTGCTCTTGCAAGGTGTTCGACAAGTGGGAGATTTATAGGGAAAATGTGTCTCAACCTTGTAATTATATAATGATTATTGTTGATAGGATATACATATATATATCCTAGTTACATTGATAGGTGTAATATACAATGGCATCAAGGGGGAGAAGTGGGATGCGTGTAAACAATTTTTTGTTAACTTTTTCAGGAAACTCTTAAAATGGCCGACATACATTAAATAAATGATGCATTGTAAATCTAGACCATCAATTATTATTTTTTAGATCTAATGGTGGATATTTTGTTGGCATGTCTTTCCCTAGAATGTAACCTTATTTTATGAGGGCATTGTATTATGATTGTGGTAGAGAGACGATGATGTATTATGAGAGTCTAATAGTAGTCGTGTTGTCTCTAAAGCTCTAAGTGGTGATACTCCTGTGAGAAGCTTGCTCTACAAGTATATTGTAATCTTTGTGATTTACTGAATGATATATTGGGTGGATTTTGGAGTGTGGATTTTTTCTCCTGAAAGGGTTTTCCCCATGTAAATCATTGTGTCATGGTATGCATGATATTTATGTTTATTTCTATTTAAGTTTATGTAATTGTTAAAGATCTATAAAAAATTTGCATTATTCTCCTCTCAATATTAGTGTGGGAAGTTATTTCACTACCTTAGCTTCCTTACACAAAGAAGAAATGCAAACACTTATACACAAAACCCTATAAACTTGAAAGTATGAAATTCATATTAAAAAACATAATGAAACAAATAAGTACCTAGAGAGGAGTGGAGAGGATGAAACAAGGTCTATAAACCTTGGAAAACCTGTTGTTTGGAGTATACTGGAACTGATACGCTAGGTAGGGTGATTTAGTCCTGCTATAGGGTTTCTAGGAAGAATATGGAATCTTCTGATGATTGATCAAAATCTACAAAATGATGGAAAAAAGGGTATACTAGGACTAATATGCCCAGTGTGGCATACGATTCCCACTCTTCCTTTCCAAAAAAGTAGGATCTAAATTTTTTCTCCTATCTCTGCACTTCCTTCCTATGTCTTACAAACTTCACTTCCAGATCTGAACCTATGAAAAAATTTCTTTTGGGGGGTTTTCCTTGGTCAAACCCCTAGTTTAGTAAATAAACCTTGATATGAAGTATAGATATAAAATGGAAATGTGTGTGAAAGCCCTAATCTTAAGTGTGTCTAAGATTGTGAGAGCTAAAATGCAACAAACCCTACTCTAATATGCTAGAATAGGATGCATAAATGAAACATGAAAATGATGATGACTCACTTTGGGAGATCTCCAATCACCCTAATAAGCCACAAGAATGCATGTACCTTCATCTAGGTAGAGATTGGAATGATAATGGAAGATGGAATCACTTAGGAAACAATTCATTAGGCTTGGTTCAATGGCTAGTTGCATCTCCCCAACCTAGAATCAATCATGATCCTCCATAGGCAACCATCATCAATCTTTGGCAATGTTTGATCTTGAAATGAAAGTGAGCTTGAAGACCTACAAAAACACTATAATTCTACTCCAAGACTTCAACTTTGCTTGCTCCTTTCTCTTGAATGCAAATGTTTGTGATCTCTTGCTTACTTGTTTGCTTATCTTGTTCTATCTAGTTAAAAAAAATGAATTTGAGACTTAGATTTTGTAGGCATCCTATCTAATTTACCATTTATTAGATCCCAAATGTTGAAATTCATGAAATTTGAATTAAAAACCTTGATTTCCTGCTCAAAACCCTAAAAAGGCCCCAAACGGGACTCATACACCCAAGGTGTCGTATGGGTCCCACCCTATATTTTTTAGGTGAGAGAATTTCGGGGGTTGAAATATGAAATGTATTTATTGAATTTGTCAGGATTTCAGTTGAAATAATCCTTGGGATACATAATAAAGGGTCTTAGGGGCCTATTAATGATGATTTAAAGGACATGAATGCAAGGGTACTAAAATAGGTCCCAACTAAGTGTGAAATTGTACTCTCTCCAAGAAGGGAGTACAATTTTTGACACTACACTAAAAAATGATGAAATAATATATGTTGTGTCTAGATATCATTAGGTATTGTAGAATTAGGATACATTTATTGTCTTTATATATCCTTAACTCAGGCTAGATAACAATGGTGGATGGTGATACTAAATACTAAATGGTGGTTGGAGTTGAGTATTCTTAAACATTACTCATTGAATGTTCAAAGGTAATTTATAAAATTAAAATAATTATTTACCATTTTTTGTGTAAATGAGATGTAAAATTAACATTAGCTATTTTACCATTAAACCAAGTGATGTTTAGTAGAGTGGTTGGAGTGTTTACTTTTTGAGTAGATCAATTCTATTGTGGTGTGTTTTTATGATGCAGTGTAAATTATACATAATGATTATGTAATTGGACATTTGTGAGGTCTAATATATTGTCCATTAAATTTTTTTGGAGAAAGCCATGCCCCACTAAATGGGTTTTGGAGAGGGAAGATTAGTAGAAAAAAGTTAGAGGGTAGATCCACCCCTAAAAAATACTAGGGTGTCTTTTGGTCATTTTTGGGTGTTTTTTTGTGTTTCTTTCTTGGTTTCACATGGTATTGTAAAACTCTCTTTTTTATTTTCCTATAACTTATCTACACACATTAAGGTTTACATAGAGAAAAGAATGATATCGTTAGATAGGTGAGCTATTGTTAGGGTACGATAATATTAATTGGGTGAAGAAGATAAAGTGGATTATATTGGTGGTCTTGTTCCTAAGATTAATGCGTTCTTGATATCTCTTTGGTGGTGGATTTTTCTTCCCAAAATAATTAATGTATATCTACTATTAAGGTTTATATTTTATGAATTTTCTAATTTTAACTTGCTTCTTAATTATTTTTTGACAAGGTTTATTGGCTTAATCACGTCTTAATTGGATTCAACTCTATATTGTTTATTATTTCTCTAGACACTTAAAAATGTCCTGAATAATATCATGCACTCGAATTAGGTATACTAACATTATTTCCTCCTAAAACCCATCATCTTTTTGCTTAGTTGATTAAACTTGCCTAGCTATTTAATTAATTATGTCATTTTCACCTATTAACCTAATTTATCAAATCAGGTTAATTCACCCCTTCCATGCTAACATTTCGTCCTATTAAATTATATACATCAAATTATTTAATTTAAATATCTAAGTCTTCTTATTTAATTAAATAACCCTAAGTTATTTAATTAAATATCATTTCACTTTCCCCCTTTTCATGAAATCACTTTATTTAATTAATATCATGAAATCCCCCTAATTGTGTAACTATACCTTTGTTTAATTATCAATTATTAATTAAATCTAATTGCCCCCCACTTGCAAGGGAATATTCTTTGCGCATTCCTCCAAAAAGGAATATTCCCATGGAATATTCCTTCCCCTTTTTGCACATTAAAACTTTGTTTTAATTGCTAAATATCTATTTTCCCTCACCCATGAGAATATTCTAAAGAATATTCTCTTTCCTCACTCATTTGAAAAAGGGGAATATTCATTTTCTAACAAACTTACAAAACTTAGATTGTGCAAGTTAACTTGTGACCTCTTGTGCAAGTTAAAAATGTGCTTGTTTCGATAAAGGTGAACCCTTGATTAAATCTCATCATTGATTCTCATCCCTTGATGAGAATCCATGATCCATGCCTCCAACTTCTTCCATCCTTGACTGTTGATTCATATTTTTTATCTCAACCCTTCATTTTTCATTTACTTTCCTATAAATAGGTCACTATTTAGAGATAAATGGATCCATCTTTTAACATAAAACTTATGTTGTTAAATCACTTGCATTTGCACTCACATTAACCTCATTTTAGCTTATTTTAATTACATCATATTAGCTTAACTTCCATAAATGGCTTCCATGATAACATAAATGCATCCATTTAGTATTGTGTAATTAGGGTTTGAATCTTTTTTAGCTTAAAATTCATTTAGATTAGCTTTTCATATACCCATATCAATCATCTTAGCATACATCATGTTAAAATAGCTTGCATCATGTTCATTTAGCTTTAAATCATATTTCATCACATATTTTATCGATTTCATCAATTCTCTTCAACAGAATCAATCGAAGCAAGTTCATTATCCAAGGGATTGGGAAAGGGTCAACATTCCACATCAATGCAACACCACTCCCCTAATAGGATAAGTTTCAATATCTTAGATTAGAGGTTTTTCAAGCTTTCATGATTTAGAATGTTAATTTTAATGGATTCTAAGTTGTCTTTGTTTATAGTGAATGATCTTATTAGGATTAATGCTTAGTGGGTTAAATATTCTTCAAATTTGTATGGATCGGGGGTAGTTAACCTAGATACTATGTCATTGGTCACATTTTGGTGCTAGAAGGAGGGCATAACTGATCACATTTAATGAATTTTTCTCTTGAAGTCCATTTTTTTGGTTTTTGTAGATACAGCAATGCTCCAAGAGATTTAAGTGATGCCTTTGTAAGGCATTGCCATATAGCAACCCTATTTCCATCTGATACAGTGATGCCTAATTAATAGTGAGTGGCACTATTAAAATAAACAATGACACTAATATTTTTTAGAAGTATCAAAGATTTACAAACAACGACACTAACAAATGGCGATGCTATCATCATCACTATCTTTTTGTAGAGCGATGCTAATTTTTGCTAGAGCAACAATCATTTGATTTATGGTGATGCTATCATGAATAGCGACGCTTTTCTCTAGTAAGCAAAAATAGTGTGATTTTAGCATGTGTGCTTTAATTTTTTTACTTCATCTGATCACTAACATGTCTCTAACTTTGTTTTGGTTTTTAGGCTAACTGGGTTTTGCACATTAGGTGATAAAATTTGAAGTGAAGAAGCATTCTTGTCTTTAAATCTTATAATTGTAACAAGTGTTTCAACACTTTTGGGGAAATTATAACCTACTTATCATTCTTTTCATTTTATGCTTTAGGACCACACTAGCTTTCAATTGGGTTTTAAAATGAATGCTCAAATGGGATTAAAATGAACCCTCACTCCATTATGTGACTTTTGGTCTAAAATTGAACAATACAACTTAACATCTCGTTTGGTGCTTAAAATGAACTTACCTTTACTTTGAGGGTTAAAATTAACAAGTGTTTGTTATGTCTTGTGATTTACATTTTTGTCATTGAATGTGTATGTTCTTCTCTCATGCCACCCGACGATCTTGGGAATCAAAATAATTCCTTTGAAATTTTGTATAATCACCCACATATTTTGATTTGCATTAAAATGAACCCCATGCTAGTGTGAGGAAAAGATGTTGTGTATGCTCTCTCCTTGTGCTTCGCATGGTCTGGGAGATCAAACAACAAACATACTTCCTTGCTTTTGTATACCTTTAGAGGGCCTACCACCCCACTTTGAAAGGTTGGAATGACCCAAGTGGTAACGAGGCTAAGGCCAAGCTACTTTCAAGCCGCTATATAAAAAATGTGTTTGTGATGAAAGTCAAAACCAACAAGTGCCACCCCTAGTATCCACGTGAAACGTTAAAATCCTTTCTTAGTAAAGGACTAGGAGGCCTCTTGATTGAAATAATCTTGATCTAATCTTGTCTCATGTATGGCCACCTTGTACGAAAGTCCTTACTAAGAACCAATTGTTTAGAAGCCAAAAATATTTATGCTTGTTGGTGTAGGAACGTCGTTCTGAAGCCACCCCACATTTTACTATTCATTGTAGAAACAAAAAAATCCTTCAAATCTACGGATATTAAGGATTTGAGATCCATGCTTCCCAAAGTTAACATAAGCAACTATGGCTTCAACCTCATGATTTTCATAAAATGGACCTTGTGAAATTTATGATGTTTTTGACATAGAAATTTAGTTTGAACTTAATCAAGACAAGTGTTTGTGGTAAAAAGAAATCCATTTAAGCAAGATAAACTTGAAAAATTGAACCCCACATAACCATTTGGTGTTTGATCGCTTTGATTGAACAACTTGATCTTACACTCGCTATCATTCAACCAAACTTTGAACTCATTAAAGAAGAAAAAAATGATATAATTAGTAGTTTGAGAAGCTTCACTTTTGAAACAAAGGAAACACCAACCCAATGGAGAAATGTAGCATACATAATAGACGAAGAAGAGGAAAAATCTAATATTGTGGCTGGAAGGCCCATATTACCACCACCCATGTGGCAATAAATATCCTCTTTTCTTCCATAAACTTGAAATTTTCTAAATGATCTCATGCAAAATCAAAATCCCCAAGAGAAGGTCTACATGCCACTATTTCAAACTTAGACATCACAGTTCAAAATACATCAAAAAATGTATCCTAAAAAAGTACCACAACATGAACAAATCGGCAACAAGGTTTTATAAACTTATCGCGCTGAATAATCTAGACATGCATGCTCAATATGAACCCTGCTGATAGAGATAGGGTTGGATTGAGTCACTCACTGACTTAATGCTCTGGGTCATAATTTGATAGCCCCCTTGGTGATATCTCATCCACCTCTCAACCTGTAGGTCCCCTGCTATTTAGGCACCCCTGGTTAGATTGCCAACTCTTGGTTCTGCTCAGGTGTAAGCTTGTATGCTGCTTTGTTAGGCAATGAGGCTCTAGGTATGAAGTCAATTTGATGACTTACTGCTCTATTGGGTGGTAGAGTTGTCGGTGTTCCATCACTCACTATACTCTTGTACTTTTCTAGCAGCCTTTGAACTGTTTTAGGTATGACTATCTTCTCAGCCTTTTCTTCCTTTTTGGACTGCATAACAACCACATAAACTCCATTCCTTGGTGTAGACCCTTGATGAACTCTTTACCACTGCTCAACATGATATTAGGAACCTTGGACTGTCCTTCATCATCCTCAATCAATGATTGTAGCTTGAAGGTTCTTCCATCCTTCTTGAACTCAATGGTATTCTCCTTTCCATGATATATAGCACCTCTGTCATATTTCCATGGCCTACCAAGAAGAAGATGGCATGCATCCATGGGTAGCACATCACAAATCAGCTTGTCTTTGTAGCCTCCAATTGAGAATTCCACTGTTACCTGCTCATTCACTAGAACACTCTGCCCTTTGTTCAACCATATGACTTTATAAGGATTGGTATGAGGTACCTTCTGCAATTTTAACTTGGTTACTGCCTCCTTAGAGATGATATTATCTGTAGAACTAGAATCTACAATGACCTTGCATACTTTTCCCAATATTTTACACCTTGCTCTAAACAAAGCTCTCCTTTGCTTGGGTTCTTCCTTGACCGGTTGTTTGATCAGCACTCTATTAAACATCATATTTTCACCTACTTCTGATTCTATATGACTAATCTCAGGTGATTTGACACTCATGGTGTCCTCTTGTGCATAAGCTACTCTTTTCTCATTGCTAGATGAAGCTTTCTTCGGGCACCTATAAGCTGGATGACCTAGCTGATTACAGTGATAGCACTTCATGGTGGCAAAGTAGGAGTTACTTCTGCCTGCTCCTCTTCCTCTGTTTGAACCTCCTTGAGGTCCTCTTCCTCTATTTAATCCCCCTCTTGATGATGTTTCACCTCCATGCTCGGTAAGCTTGGATTCTCCTTGGGTTCTTTGATCATTACCTCTTCCTTGGTAACCTCCACGTTGTCCTCTTTGATCTCTACCTCTACCTCTGCCCTTAGAGGACTGATCATGCTTTCTTTTATTCCTCTCTTCAATCTTTATAGCCAGCTGATAACATTGGTGGACTGTCTTGGGGCTGAGTAAAGCCATCTCTTCCTGTATGTTCCACTTCAAACCATTGAGGTATCTAGCCACTTTTAGGCTCTCATCTTCTGCCACATTTGATCTCAAACAAAGCTTCTGGAATTCCTCAATGTAAGTATTGACATCTTGATCTTTTTGTCTTAAACTCTGCCTCTTCTTGTGGAGTTGGATCTCATAATCATCTGGAATATATGCTTCCTTCACCTTAGAAACAATTCCTTTCCAGGTTGATATGGGCTACTTGCCTTCTTTCTCCCTCTCAGTCTGAATAAACTTCCACCAAGTCAAAGCTGACCCTCTCAACCTTGATTTTGCAACCTTCACTTTCTGAGCTTCCGTGACTCCATCACACTCGAAGTGGTTCTCCATTCCTTCTATCCAGTCCATGACCAGATTGGGATCCATCTTTCCATAGAACAACGGTATGCCCTCAAATCCTTTTCCACTCAGGGCTTTCAATGCCTTCAAGAAAGGCTCCTCCTCCAAAACAAGGTTAGGTTCAGGGACCTTGTCCTCCTCTGCAACCTCTTCTTCCTTTGGCACTGTTCCTTCTAGCCTTGCATTGTTCAATGCCTTCTCCAATTGCTCAATTCTTTCTTTCAGGGACTTGTCCTCTTCTTGCTCTTCAACCTTCTTGGCTAACTGTGCATTTGTCACCATGGCTGGGGTTTCACTGGACTCAACTTCCTCTAACATATAAGCTGCTTTCCCAAATCTTTAGCTGTGCTCTGATACCAATCTGATAGGGCAAGGGTTGGATTGAGATAATCACAATCTCAATGCTCTGGGTCTCCAATAGATAACCCCTTGGTGTTTCACTCCACCACTCAACCTATAGGTCCTAAAGGTTATTAGGCTCCCCTGGTCACTTTCCAACCCTGCTATCAATTCCAGTTTGCTGCTGCTAAACAGTTCTTGGTGCTTATTTTCCAATTTGCTGCCACCAATGAGTTCTTGGTGCTTTTCCTCATACACTCAATCTAGCCCTTAGTTCTTATAAAGACTATTAAACTTCTAACATCTCCCAACTTGCATACAGGGGTGTGCATGGGTTTTCAAGGCTTTAAAATAGTCAAGGGAAGGTTCTTGCACAAGCACAAAACTCCATTCTTCCATCGCTTTCCTTAAACCCTAGTTTAGGGTTTGGAAAGGCTACTAGAATTAGGTCTCCTCAAACAAAACAAATGCTTAATACTCCTCCCTGCTCGATGAACACCACAACTTCAAAGAAAGAACCCTGGCTAAAATTCAGAGCATTTCAAGATTCTTTTTGTTTCTGACCTTCTCAGGCCGTACACAGGGCTATCACTATTTTGGGAAATTTTAGGGCTTTTTAGCCTTTTCTTGGACACACAAAGGACTATCCTCTTTCCCCAGCCACCAAATGATTAGATAATTACTTCTTGAGCTTTGTAAGGTAACCAACAATCTTCTCACACCCTGGGTTTCCTGTGGTTAGTCACCCCTGTGCATTTGGAAACACTTTTGTTGAGTCTTTCCTAACCGGGCATGATCTGCTCACCTAGGAATAGACCTTTGGCATGCTAAAAGAACTCCTACCAATCCCTAATGCTAACATATGTACACTAAAGGAGATTAGCCACGTTCCCCATGTTCCCATGCTTCTTGGTACAGTGGGAGTGCAGGCTAAGGCTCCATTTTTATTCCATTTGCCAGTCAAAATAGCAAGTAAAGTAAACTCAGAAATTACAAGAAAGAAAGAAAGTGATATAACCACTATCTAATGGTTCAAAACATAACTCTCAAAGGCTTCAATACATGCTAAAAGAATCCACAAAATGCCTCATTTAAATCATTCAATAGCTGCTACAGAAAACAGAGTTTTTACGCCAAAATCCACTGTATTCCTCTTGTTCACATTAAAATGCCAACACAAAAAGCATCTAACCCCCTTCAAATGTTGAGAGGTTTCTTTTACAATGCAAGGAATTAGTTAGGTTTGCTTTACCGAGCCAAAGAATGGCAAAAATCATGCAGTTTGAAAACATAGTGTGTTTTCCAATTTCTGCCTAAAACTTAGGAAACAACCAAAAAATGATTCCTAGCTTACTCAACCTCCTCTCTAAGAAATAAAAAGGTCCCCAACCACCAACAAGGTGATCCACAAGACTAGGAAAAAACAACAATGTGTTTATTAAAGCAAAACTTCAAAAATAGACTTGTGTTTTGGCACTTTGGGCAGGTGCTCCTACACCACCTGCATTTAAGTTAAACATTGGTCACATGAATTAGAAACTTTAGAGATCTAGCATGTTTCTCACCACCTTGGTCTTTGAAAACAAAGGTTCACTCTAGGTCAATATTGGTTCAAACATTTCATCCACCCCTTCATCAAAATCCAAATTTCACTTCATCAAAATTTGCAAAAAAAATTAATATACCAACACTTTTTGACTTAGACATCTATCAACCAACCCCTAACTTAGCTACTTTGTATGTGAAATGAATCCTTTTCCTTTCATTTGGTTAAGTTAGATATCATCTTTGAACTAGTTTATCTTGAAGGTCACAAGTCTACCCTAAGGATTCACAAGCTCATTAAACATCCTTTATCCAAACATCAAACATAAAACCTATAAGTCAAAAGTGTTGTCCCAAAAAATTTACAAAGATCACTCTCCATATTGTTCACCTTTTTCACCTCTTGTTATAACCATTGCTCCAAAATGACTTAGAGCATCCCTTTTACCAAGATTTGAGTCAACTAGAGAGTTTAAACATTAAAAATCTCAACAAAACTCTCCCATAGGTGACCCAAAATTTATGGTAAAGATAAGGTCACAACACAAGAGAATCATGGAGAAAACCAAAGTTACATTCACCTCAATTCATCCCAATCCTCAATAATTTGATCCAAGAAGTCAAGTTACCCCATCACAACCCTCTTCTCCATTAGGGCCATAGGAGATAGAGGACATTACGAACAACCTATTCAGACTTACTAAGGAAGAAATCATGGAGTATAAACAAGAACATCATGCCTTAGAAAACATAGCTCCAATTTCCCCATCTTTTGTTGCATAATCATTTACAGAAGGCTTAACTTAATCTATGATTCAACTAATTCCATCTCTTGTGCCGAGTCAACCCTTAACATCTATTCTTGTAACTAGACTAGGAACCAACCTTGGTCTCACTTCATGTCTGGGAGAAAACACAACTTTGGCTATTCAAAAAGTGACCATTCCATTAAGCACCAACCTTCCCCAAAACACAAGTTGGACACCAACATTTGGAAAACCACTTACATTCCATGATGCCACAACGACCTCGACATTTCAAGCGCAACCATCTTCATCCCTTAGCATAAATACCCCAAGTGTGCCTAACATTACACAAGGTAATGTGAACCAAGTACCTCAAGTAGGACAACAAGGGCAAGTTAACACTCTCACACAAATTCAACCCTTGGCAAGTGGTTCTAACAAAACCATTGACACATCAAAACAAGTGGTTACCCAAACTACTCAAGTCAATCCACCATCCACATAAACCCCATCTATCACCAATCCAAATCAAAGCAACAAATTGATCAAAAAACCCATCAACCAAGGTAATACCTTGGTCACATCCCAAACACATGGGAATCTCCAAAACATCAAACAAGGAAATCCTTTCAATCAGTGGACCCAAGGTCCTAATGTGCCCTTAACATCACAATATTTAATGATGTCATCCTCATCTTTATTGTTTGTCCCCCAAGTCATGCAAAATCAAGTGGGACCTCAAACTTACATTCCTCCACTCCAATCCACTATCTTACAAGGAATGTTAAACCAAGGGAATCTACAACCTCTCATCAACAATGCACAATCTGCACAAAACATAAACACCCAAAACCTATCACAGATCTCCCAACTACTGATTGATCCTACATTGCAAGCACATACCCTAGCTTTATAGCAATCACAACAGGCCCATCAGCAAGCAGTCCAACAACAACAAAAAGAAGCAACCTTAGTCGCACAACAACAGCAACAACATCAAGTGGCCTTAGCAGCACAACAACAACAACCACATCAAGAAGCCTTAGTAGCACAATAATACCTTAGTAAGCATAGCAAGCAACCTTAGTAGCACACAGCAACAACAAGAAGCAGCCTTAGCAACACAATAACAGTAGCAACAACAGCAAGCACAATAGCAAGCTGCCCTAGTAGTACAGCAACAACAACAACACCAAGTAGCTTAGTAGCACAAAAAGAAGCCTTAGTAGCCCAAAAATAGCAACAAGCTCAATAGTATACCCAACAACAATAATTGTTCACACAACAATAGCAACAACAGGGTTTATATTATAACCCTCAACAAAACATCATCAACTCGAACACATTAGGAACATATACGCCTACACCGTCATCACCTTATCCTACACCACCATACGCACCCCATACACATCATCATATCAAAATCACATGTGCACTTCATCCACCATCTCACAATATGCAACCTATGTTCCTCCACCAAGTCCACTGGATGATATGGCATCGCAACTCAAGGTGTTAACACAAGTAATGTAGGATATCCAGATGGGAAAAATGAAGAAACCTCATACACAGAACCTATGCCCATATCCATTTGATCGAAACATCACAATGGTACCATTCCCTCTCAGTTTTGAAATACCCAAATTCAACAAATGAAAAAGGAGAGGAAGTCTTGTGGACCATATCAAAGAGTTTAATGTCATGTGTATGGAGGTCACCTATAACAATTCCTATTTGATGCGCCTCTTCCCACGAGGTTTAATAGGTCCTGCCATGGATTAGTTTTCTCAATTACCTCCAAGTATCAAAACTTTCCAAGAAATCATTGAAAAATTCATAGATCATTTCTCCTTCAATCTTGACATGGACATAAGCTTAGAAGAGTTATATACTCTCAAACAAAAAAAGGGAGAATCTTTTGCCAATTTCTTGCAACGATGGAGGCAAAGAGAGAGTAAATGCAAGTGGCCAATTCCCTGATGAACAACAAGTGGGCATTATCATAGCAAATCTAGATCCAGATCTATCCTTCCACTTGAATATGTAGTGCATCACATCTTATGATGATCTTGTCCCTAGAGCCCTTAACATCGAGAGCTCTAATCTCATAGGGAAATACTCAAGCCTACAAAGGCAGCTATCCATCAACTAGTTCAAATGGAAAGCCTCGTGTCCAGGCTAAGAACAAAAATGTAACAAATGATGGAATGGTAGATGCTAAGGTGGTCCTAAACTTTCTCCAGGAAAAACAATCAAATAGCTAACATTCAACCAACTGTGCAAAAAACAACACCACCATAAAACAATCAGGTTAACAACATCAAAATGCAACAGAGAAAAACACCTAACAAGAACTATCCAAAATGCAAGTATACATAGTTATTGGAACCTATTGAAACCATCATGAAGAAATTGGTAGAGTCAAACTTAATAACGCTTCCAAATTTTTAAAACTACCAAGAATCGCAGGATAAACCGCCTGGTACAACGAACACAATCTTTGTGACTTTCACAAAATAAAAGGACAGAAGATAGCAAACTACATGAGACTCAAGAATATTATCCAAGATATTATAGAGAGCAACACCATATCTATTGAGGTACCAGTCGATAACAATTATCTTAAGATATACAAGACCCCTATGCCAAATCATAGCAAAGGAAACAACACTTGGAAATCTAAGGATTACACAAATGTGTAGCTTACCTATTCCAATGTGGTCGCTTCATGTGATAGCGTCATACCTTCATCACCATCAAAGGGCCTAGTACGGAATGTGGAGTCACCACACAATGTGGTAAGGTCACCATCCAAGGAGACCCATCTCCATCTAGGGCACACCCTACTCAGCCAACAACAAGCACTAGCAAGTACAATCTCTTAGATCAACTTAAGAAGACCCTCCGCATAGATTTATATATTAGAACTATTGAGGCTATCCCACGCACATAGGGAAATCCTAGAGAAAGCTTTGTTAGAGTCATCTTTCCCTTAGGATATTGATAAAAAATGGTTCCAAGCTATGGTAGGGCATATCACTAATCATCTTCTCACCTTCTCAGAACAAGACCTACCATCGCAGCCATCTCATAATCGTGATTTACACCTTGAGGTCATCATTCATAAGAATAAGATTAAAAGAGTCTTAGTAGATTGAGGTGTTGGGCTAAACATTTGCACCATTTAGTTGATCAAAAATCTTGGATATTCACAGATACTATTGAGAAAACAAAGAGCACCACCATCAGAGCATATGATGACCAAGAACGGGTATTACAAGGCATCGTCACACTACCCATCAAATTGGCCCCCCTCATCACAGAAACTACATGCCATGTTTTAGACCTTGATCTTCCCTACAAAATTATTCTTGGTCAACCCTAGATCCATGCCCTAAAATATGTAGCGTCAACCTACCATCAATGTGTAAAGTTTCCTTTCAAAGGTAAAGAAGTTACCATCCATGGAGATCCTAAGCTTTTTTACTACTGCAAGAATCTTGAGGCCAAGTTATATAAAATCCCCAAAATACCCAAGAATGATGAAGGGACTACCCCTTCTACCACATTTTTTGACCCATCATCCCTTGCGTCTACATTAGAAATTAAAAAACCCATTATGCAAAACATACTTGACATCAAGGCAATGATCTAGGATGATGGTTATGGAAACTATAAGCTAACAAAGGATAATTTTTTGTTGAGAGAACTATCTCTATCTCCAAAAACTCATGGGAAACCCAAACCTAGCAACAACATCCCTAAAACTATCAAGATGGCAGCTACTACCTTCACCAAGTGGGGGGACCTAAACAAAGAAGATTTCAATGAGGAGGATATCTCTAAACTGCTATATCAAGATGAACGACCCATCCTCGTTCTTCCCATGAAAGATGACAACAAAGGCTTATGACTAATGAAGGGAATACGGTATACCAAGAATGAAAAACTGGGACAAAATGACAATGGTTTGCTAGAACCTATCATTCCTAAGAAACGTCTAAAGAATCTTGAACTAGGTTGTACTGCTAGCAAGGTTACCCTTATTGGAAAAGGTACTTCTGCTATACAAGCTAAGGCTTCCTCTTGGTTACCAATATTGTGTGATATGACCCTAGATGACTTCCTCCTTGATGTTGTTGACCTATTTGAGAATAACTCCCTCTTCATGATATCTACATCATCCTTCACCCCAAGTAACCAACCAAATGAAATATGCCTAGTATACCCACAACTCATTGACTTGGACCAACGAGGACCACTGATTCTATATTTATTCAAAAATGATGAAGCAATCTCATAATTCATGGGAATTCACAAAAACTTATCATGGGTCGATCACAAGGTTGGTTTTGACATAGATCTCATCATAAGGGCATACTATGGGGAGACAATTGAATCCTTCAGTCGCAAAATTGATGACATGCAGCTAAGTTGTGGATCTTTGAGTGAAAACCACACTATGACACTCTCTAATCCTAAAATAGTAAAAATAAAGGACGTATCTAAGGGTGAAAATCTCTCTGAGGTTCCCAAGGATGAGGGATTCAATCTCCTCCTTAGTGCAATTCATCCAAAAAATTTGGCAATCTTAGCATAAAAGGCCACTCTAGTCAAAGAAAAGGAGTGAGTACTTATGAGTCTTGGGACCCATCTTTGATAGGCTCAAAGAGTATAAGGTATGGTTGAATCCAAAGAAATGTGTCTTTGGGGTGAAATCGGGATATCTTCTTGGCTACATTATATCACAGAGAGGGGTAGAAGTTGATCCAGCAAAAGTAAAATCCATCCTAGACATGGAACCACCACAAACATTGAAACAACTAAGAGGATAACAAGGAAGATTGCAATCCATCAAAAGGTTCATAGTGCAACTATCAGATAAAATCCATCCTTTTTTGCATGTTCTCCATAAAGGAATAGCTTACAAGTGGGATGAGAAGTGTGATAAATCTTTCCAATAGATCAAGGATTATCTATTGACACCTCCAGTGCATATGCCATTGATACCAAAAAAACCATTGATCATGTATATCTCAATAACATTAGCAACTCTAGGTGCTCTTTTAGCTCAACATGATGAAAATGGAAAGGAAATAGTCATTTATTACATCAGCGGGACCTTGGTGGGATATGAAATAAACTATTCATCCATTGAGAAATCATGCTTAGCAGTGGTTTTTGCTTCACAAAAAATCAGACACTACATGTTGTCACATCAAATCAAACTCATTGCAAAGATTGGCCCATTGAAATACCTATAATCCAAAGCGACTCTCACTAGATGAATGGACAAATGGGTAATGATCTTGACTAAGTTTGACATAGAGTATGTGGAGGGCAAGGAAATTAAAGGACAAGTGATTAGAGACCAACTAGCAGAGGTACCTATCTATGTAGAGAGTCCATTGATATTTGAATTACTGAATGAATTAGTATTCCTTGTCAATATAGCAAATTAGTGGAAGATGTACTAAATGATGGATCATTCACCCAACATGGATCAGTGGTGGGTATTCTTTGCATCACCCCTCAAGGTGATTGCATCCCAAATTCATATAGGCTATCATTTATGTGTACTAACAACATTGTTGAGTACGAATCCCTAATCACAGGTCTAAGGATAGTAGCTCAATGGCAGATACAAGAAATGAAAGTCTATGGAGACTCACAGCTAGCTATCAACCAAGTCAATGATGACTACCAAACTAAAGATGATAATATTACTTCTTACAAGAAGATGGTAGAGAGTGTCAAGGACCTTTTTATTGATATAAATTTTGAGTGAATTCCTCATATGAACAATTAAGTAGTAGATGTTATGACAACAATTGGGTCATTGTTAGGCATGTCACATAATGTCCTTCAATGTGAATTATTGGTGGAACAACTTCTTGTACCAACTTTTGAAATCCCAGAATCTAAATTCATGTGTGTCATTGTTGGTCTTGGATCCTCATGGTATCATGACATATTCACCTACCTAAGAAAAGGAACCCTCCCATCTGATATCACCACCAACCTTCAAAATACCTTTGTTAAGAAGGAATCCTGATTCATGATCCTAGGTGATACCCTATACCATCATAGCATCGAAGGGACATTACTATGATTTCTTAACCAAGAGGAATCCTTGACCACTTTAACAGAAGTACACAATGGCATATGTGGTTCCCATTCTAGTGGTATGACTTTAGCTAAGAAATTGTTAAGGACAAGGCATTACTAGCCAACCAGGGAAAGAGAAGCCATCAGTATGTGCAAAAGTGTGTCTAGTGTCAACAATATGGAGATTTGATTCATGCTCCAACTCAGGAGTTGCAACCAATAATCACACCTTAGCCTTTCTCATAATGGGGGCTTGACCTCATAGGAAATATCACTCCAACCTCATCCAACGACCATAAGTTCATCATAATAGCCACAAATTACTTTACCAAGTGGGTCAAAGCCATTCCTATGACCTACATAATGGGGAAGAAAATTTCTAAGTTTATCCTAAATTATCTAATATGCCATTATGGTATTCCAAAAACCCTTATCTCAAACAACAGAACACCTTTCAAGAATCAGGATGTGAAAGAGCTGTGTTAAAGATTCAACATCCAACACCAATTATCTACCCTATATTACCCCCAGGGCAGCAATCATGCTAAGGCTACAAACAAGACTATTATGAAGATCCTAAAGAAAATGATCAATGAAGTTGGTTACGACTGGCATCTACAGTTAAATCCTGCTCTTTGGGCCTATCAAACTAGTATCCACATGCCTACAAGTGCAACCCCATTCTCCCTAGTCTACGGATCAGAAGCCATCTTTCCTATTGAGGTAAAGCTTCCATCACTACAAGTGTCACTACAAAACCTAATCACTGATGAAGAATATAGAGTATCTCAACTAAATGAGCTAGAATTCTTGGATGAGCATCATCTTGATGCCCTTAATCACTTGCAAGTATATAAAAACTAACTAAAACAAAGTTATAACAAGAAGATTGAGAATCGGTCTTTCCAAGTAGGGGATCTTGTACTAAAATAGAATTAGAAGAATCTCCCAAATTAGGACAGTAAAGGAAAGTTTGAGCCTAACTAGTTAGGTTCCTTTGTCATCATAGCAAGTTATGGATCGGGAGCATATCAATTTTCAACACCTGAAGGTGAACTCTTGCAGAAACCAACCGATAACTTGCATCTTAAAAAAAATGATGCCTTGTCTTGAAGGGTATAAATTTGAAAATAAATAAAAAATAAAAAATGATCAAAATCCAAAAAAATGAGAAAAAGGATTGAAAAAAGTAAATAAAAATAATCATCCTCTAGTGAAAACCACTTTGGTGGTGCTTTGGGAAAGTACCTTGGTGAAAACCTGGCAAATAGGTGCCTTGCATAAATAAAGCACCTCCATCTACCTGAGATCTTTATCCTATCACTCCATCACATCCATCCATCCTAATCATACACCCTATTTATTCCATCACCCATCCATGTCTGCATCATAGCTTGACATTGTGAAGTATTGTATCCCCTTTAGTACTAGACTTCCAGCATATTCCAAGGGTCAGCTTGTCCTGCCTATATCGAGGTAGTCTATCGCATCACACTGGGGGAAATTCGTTATGGATCAAATTAGGATCTTATATATCTTAAGGTTATTGGAAATTGCAATTCAAAAATCCTTAAAACATTCGTAAAATCTCATCAAAATCCAAAAAAATTGCAAAATTCAAAAAATTCAAAAATATTTGCAAAATCCTATACAGCGAAAATCTAAAAACATTCATAAAATTATAAAGTCAAAATCCAAAACATCCAAAACACATCAAAATCCCCAAATAGGTCAAACATCAAAAATCCAAAAATAATACCATGTTGAACTACGAGTCTTTGATCTTGAATGTAGGAAAGGCCATCATTGATGTGCCCCTAAGACACCTTAGGTCAGTTGGAGTCTTTCATAATAAACTGGTAATCCATCAATTGTTCATATCTCATCGTCAATAAATCAAGTCAGTTGAACTACGTGATCTCTGCATGTATAACGTAGGCAAGGCTAATCTTTGATTAGCCCTTGAGATAGGTTTTTTAGGTTAGGTTCTTGATCAAAGCTCAGAAAAGCATTAAACATTCAAAATCTCAAAAAATCTCTAAACATTCATATATATCAAAAAACCCTTAAACATTCAAATATTGAAAATCCCTAAACATCCAAAAATCAGGAAATCCCAAAACATTTAGATAATAGAAAAATCAAAAATATTAGAAAACATTCAAAAGACCTAAACAGCATCAAATATCTTGGAGCCTAAAGAGCCTCAAAAAATTGAAAACTAAAACATCAACATAAAATTTCAAAAAGACCAAAAATAGCCTCAAAACATTTCAAAAAATACCAAAAACATTGAAATAATCCAAAAAATCCAAAACCATCCATCCCATTTTGCTTTCACCTGCCACGAACTTCACCCATAATAAATCAATCATCACCTCCAACCTTTGGAAAAACAAATAGAAAACAAGTATCGCAAGTTGTAAAGTGAGAACCTAAGTGTCAAAATCTAAAGTCTAGATCATGGGTAAACAAGTCAGTGAAGCTTGTATCAACAGCTTATCACAAACCTCATCCTAATCAAAACATCTTATCAACATGTCCTAGGATGCATCCTTCCTGTGATGGACATCGGTGTTAGACATCACCTTAGCTAAAATGAACTGGAAGGAGATATAGATAACACTGACTATTTTTCTTTGATCTTTTCTTCTGATTTATCTTAATAACCCATTCTAAGGACCTCTCAATGATGTCTATCAAAATGATTTAAAGAGAAAGGAATGGGGTATTGATCATTATATTTTGTTCATTGTGCTTGTGGGTATTCTTGTAAAATAATCTTGGCACATACTTGCTTGATTGTGTGTAGGGAGGTTGATTAGAGTACATTGTTGACTATTGCATAGGCTCTAGTCCAATATATTTTGAACTACTAAACTGCATTCCGATGAGGTTTCTGTATGTCAAGGTGTGAACAAGGATTATCCTATCTATTTGTAGATTCAAATTCCATTACACTAGATACAACACCATCCTAGTTTTTAATACCTTGATGCATTGTGTCTATGTGTTATATCAAACAATAAGGAACGATGAAAAATCCCAATCCCAAGATATGAGAAAATCGTCATCATCATGCATTTATCATCACTGTCTCTAATAAAGTCTCAATGGATCATAGACTTGTTGGAATTTTGTAATCAATGGTCAAATCATTCATCTTATTTCTTCTATCTTCTCTCCACGCTAACCTAGTATCATGACACTCAACAAAAACATCATCAATTGATGCATCCATCCTACATCCACAAATCATTGGCATGCATACATCTCACATAATCACGGCATATCATAATATGAAAACATATTTCACTGCAACATCATTATCATTTAAGTTGTGTTGAATAATATAGATTTGTTATTCTAAGCATCTTAAATCATTGCACACATATCATAAACATACATCATATTATCATATCATAAGCATGAACATCTACATTATCCATACATACATCCATATGTATACATCATCATCTCATAAATTGCATAGAAAAGTACACAAAAATAATTTGAGGGCTATACAAGCAAGCTAGCCCTGATGGCTGCTCCCCTCTCCAAGTTTTCTCTCTAATGGTTGATCCTCAGCCTAGGGATGTGCTCCACTCTATGAAAAATTGGGTTGCCTCATCACCGTAGGGACATCCTGATGATAATTCATATGATAATATGCATCCTCAGTCACGACCTCTCTATACAATCGGTCAGAAATTGTCTGTCCCTGTGTTGTAGCTATCATAGCCTCTAACTATTGGCGTTGCCTGACCTCCTATGCCAACGACATATCTAAGGTATGTTTGAGATGACACTCCTGATCCCTCTCAATTGTGACTACTTGTACCTACCGTCGTGCCTGGTCTCTCTCAGTTGTGACCACTTTAATTTGTTGTCAAGCCTAATCTTGCTAAACTGTAACTACCTACAACTATTGTTGAATCTATGCATCGCAGGGATCTGGCCTTGATGGTGGTTGTTGTCCTAGTTATTGTTGTATGGGTGGCTGCTAAGGTGGTTGCTAATGCAATGGTTGTGCACCTAGGACCTATCTATCATGTTCTTGGCCATCTTGTCCTCTACCCTAACCATTTGGCCCTTTGTCGTGCCCTTTTCCTTGCCCATCATGTGGCTAGCCTTGACCTTTGCCTATGCCCCTCCCTCTCAGCCTCCCTCATGGAGGTATACCTACTAGATCTATCAGTCTGGGAGGGGGTATGAACCATCCATCAAATGCAGGAGTAGTTTGTGCATCTGCCTATCCCTGATTGTAGTCCCATGGTCTTGCAACCAACTATACCCTCAACAACCTTATGGGTTGGGATGGTTGTATATGCATCATTAGGCCTATCCTTCCTCTTTCCAAATTATCTGGAAACCCTACTGGGCAAGTACCTTCAATCATGGTATGCTCTTGACCCTATATAAAATAGGTCTGTTGAGAAAATAATAATTGTTGTACATCATCATACCATGCAGGCATTTAGAGCCATGGCTGCCATATAAACACTATCATCTCATCAATCACTCTCCACCAATACGGGATACCAAGTTACCATGTGTGCTAAAGAGTGATGGCACCTATGTACTGCCAAACAATTGGATCATCTGGCTCCACATCTGCCATGTGGAAAATCAGTCGAAGCACGAAAATGTACTCCCAAACCCATATGTGAAGAAGGGTGACCCCTATACTAATCGCTCTCCCATCACAATATACAAAGTCATCTATATCATGGTAAAGGGAGGCCAGCATCACTGGCCCCATGCATACTGGGTCCTCCTAAAAAACATCTTGTCCTAAGCCAACCCCTATCCTAGACTGAATCCCTCACTCCGTTGATCTAGAGCAACCAACACTAAAATCAATGTTGTAATGATCAATCTAAAGGCCGAAGCTTGACCTCTGTACATCTTGAGGTTAATCTGGGAGTTGACCGAGACAATGGATGGCAGGCATCATATCCTGTATCAATGTCGTAAATCACACGCTCACCATGTATCAGAAATCATAAAATCTACCATACATCCTTCAGTGTCACTATCGCCTCACTAGTGGGTAAGTGGAACGAAAAAGTCTTACTATGCCATAAAAATTGGCTAATTTTAGAGTTTTTATCCTGCAAAATTACAAAAGCATCGCTATAACTCAAATTCCAAATCATGATGCTATATGCATTTAAATTGCAAATCATGAATAGCGTCACTCATCACACCCACGTCGCCATTTGACATTTGCAAACCCTAATTCTAAATTTCAAATTGGGTGAGTGCATCACTATTTACACTTACACCATGATTTGCAATCAAGAAACCCTAATTCCAAATCATGAAATGTGTTACTCATCACAGTAGCATTGCTAAAAATCAAAATACCATTGTTGATTCTCAAAAAAGTGTCGCAATATAGTGATGCCACCTAAATCTAAATTTCAAAATGTAATAAATGCACTCAAAATTTAAAATAGAAGTCAAGTTTTGAATTGCATATTGGTGGTCCTACGCTTGGAGGCCTCTGACACTCTCAAACCCAGTCAAAAATGTGTCGTGGAAGTACTCATTGTGCCATTTCGTTAGGAGGTCAAAGCTCAAATTACAAGAATTCTCTAAGGTGTGAATGCACAAATGAATTGAAAGTGACCCTTCCTCACCTATTTAAGCCTCAAATTTAGGGTTTCTTGCCCTAATTTTGGTAAAAAGATAGGGTTTTTCACCATTTTCACCAATCTTGCCAAACTAAAGCTTATTTTGCACCATTTTTTGCATTTTTGGCATGCTTTTTGCATCCTAAAGCCTTTTCAAACACCTGAGATAGTATTTTACCTTTGTTGAGAAATCAACCCAAAATTCCAATTTTTTTCCTGATTTCTTGAGGAGGTAGGGAACCAACTTATTCCTCCTATTGGGGCAAAAGTGGGGCATCCAAAAAAATTTTAAAATCATTTTTTGATCTAAGCAGTAGTTTTTAATCTAAAAAGCATCAGCCTTTGAACCAACATAGCAAGTACCTCGCTTCAAAGATGGGAAAAATGTAGACACTTAAAAATGTCCTGAATAATATCATGCACTCAAATCAAGTATACTAACATCATCTCCTAAAACCCATCCTCTTTTCGCTTAATTGATTAAACTAGCCTAGCTATTTAATTAATTATGTCATTTTCACCTATTAACCTAATTTATCAAATCAGGTTAATTCACCCCTTTCCATGCTAACATTTTGTCCTATTAAATTAAATACATCAAGTTATTTAATTTAAATCTCTAAGTCTTCTTTGTTAATTAAATAACCCTAAGTTATTTAATTAAATATCATTTATTTCCCCCTTTTCATTAAATCACTTTATTTAATGAATATCATGAAATCCCCATAACTGTGTAATTATCAATTACTAATTAAATCTAATTCCCCCCACTTGCAAGGGAATATTCCTCTTTTGCACATTAAAACTTTGTTTTAATTGCTAAATATCTATTTTCCCTCACCCATGAGAATATTCTAAAGAATATTCTCTTTCCTCACTCATTTGAAAAAGGGGAATATTCATTTTCTAACAAATTATAAAACTTCTTGTGCAAGTTAACTCGTGACCTCTTGTGCAAGTTAAAAGTGTGTTTGTTTGGATAAAGGTGAACCCTTGATTAAATCTCATAATTGATTCTCATCCCTTGATTAGAATCCATGATCTATGCATCCAACTTCTTCCATCCTTGATCTTTTATTAATATTTTTGATCTCAACCCTTCATTTTTCATTTGATTTCCTATAAATAGGTCACTATTTGGGGGCAAATGGATCCATAGTTTAACATCAGACTTATGTTGTTAAAATAACTTGCATTTCCACTCACATTTAATCTCATTTTAGCTTATTTTAATTGCATCATATTAGCTTAGCTTCCATTAATGGCTTCCATGATAACATAAATGCATCCATTTAGAAGTGTAATTAGGGTTTGAAACTTTTTTACCTTAAACTTCATTTAGATTAGCTTTGCATATACCCATATCAATCATCTTAGCATTCATCATGTTAAAATATCTTGCATCATGTTCATTTATCTTTAAATCATGTTTCATCACACATCATTCATCGGTTTCATCGATTCTCTTCAATAGAATCGATCAAAACAAGCTCATTATCCAAGGGATTGGAAAAGGGTCACCATTCCACATCAATGAGACACCACTCCCCCAATAGGATAAGTTTCAATGTCTTAGATTAGAGGTTTGTCAGGCTTTCATGATTTAGAATGTTATACTTAATGGCTTCTTTTTCTTTGTTTACAATAAATGATCTTATTAGGATTGATGCTTAGTGGGTTAAATATGCCTTGAATTTGTATGGATCAAGTGTAGTTAACCTATACTATGTCATTGGTCACAATTTCCATTGTGTTATTTTTCCTTTTTTAAAATTGAATATTATAGCTATGACATTTGTTTAGAAGAGCTCACCTTTCTTGCAATGTTTTATATTTTTTAATTTTACTAGGACTATTGTTGTTCTATTAATTTTTAAATCTAAGTGTGGTTAAAAAATCCATATAGAAATCACATCATGATTAGATATTGATTAGCTCAATAACTCTACATATAAGTGTTATGCCTTGCATAACCCCCCCCCACTTTGTTTTGGAACAAAATGGGTCCCCCTTGTTCTATTCTTTTTTCCTTTCTTTTCTGCCTTGGGTGTTTTTCTTTGTTCTATCAAGTGTAGAGCCGGGACCAAAATCGAGCTTGAAAATTAGGTCTAGGGTCTGGTCTTGTTCCGTTCTCGGTTCTGATCCCGACAGCTCCTTTTTTTTCCTCCTAAGTGTCTTTTGTTCTAGCGGACCTAGAACTGGAACTGGAACCGAACCCTAAAACTATCAAAAGTTTCAGGTGCGGGTTCCATTATGATCCTGGTTCTGCGTGTCCCATTTTTTTGCTTTTATTCCTTTTGTTTTTGTCGTGGGGTGTTTTTCCCCTTCCTTTTTTCTTCCTTCATCTGTCTTCATCATCTTTTTTGGATGTTGTCGGAGGCGGGACCTAAACGGAATCCAGACTTGAAACTTTCAAAAGTTTCAGGGGGTCGGATTTGGTTCTGGTCCCGGTTCTACCTGGTTTGGGTCAGATTTGGTTCTAGTCCCGGTTCCGCCTAGTTCGTTTGTTCATTTGGTTCTGGTCCCGGTTCCGCTGGTTCGTTTCTTCGTTTGGTTCCGGTCCCATTTCCTCAATGTTGGTTTGTTTTGTCCCGGTTCTGATTTCTTTCTAGCCCTACCCCTGCTGTTTTTGAAGGAGGGTGTCATTTCTAGTAATGTTTGGGTGACTGTGAGATGTCTCGGCAAAACAGAGTGTCTTCGGCAAGGGGTCTCCCCGACCATGGAGAGTCTTGCCGACAGGATGGAATCTCACCGAAGTGAGATGAGCTCGCCGAGAGATTTAGGGCTCGGAAAAATGTCTTACCAACTTGCCATGGTGTCGCTGAAAGAGTTGTGGTTTCGGTGAAAGGTCCTGCCAACCTGATAGGGTCTTATCGATACAGAATGAGCTCGAGGAGAATGAAGGGGTTCGACATAAGGTCATGCCGACTAGTGATGGTCTTGCCGACATGTTTTCTCCCTTCGATGTAATGGAATGCGCTCGATGACCTAGAGATGTCTCAGCGACAGGTTGTGAGTTCAATGTGAGGTCTTCCCGACATGGGTTTGCTCGCCAAAGAAACATAGGCTTGCTATGAGGTCTTGCCAAGGGAATGCAGTCTTGCCGATAGAGATTGTTTTGCAAATAGGAAAAGGATATCGGTGTGACCAATGGAGCTCGTTGTGACTTCTGACTGATAATGTGTTGTCTTGCTGATAGGTTTTGTGGTATCGATATGACTTGTGCAGCTCGATGGGAGGTCTTGCCGACCGTCTTATGCTACATCAATGGATGCTATGAGGTATAGTCACATCGGGGAGACACAATTAGTGTCTCACCAACATGCGATTCCATTCAAATGGCCTTTTACCACCCGAGAATCTTGTGTGGCCTATGTTTCACCAATTAGAAGAAGCTAAAGGAGTGGCCCATTGGTCCTTTGACTGACTGACTACCCCTGTGAAGAAGGTCAACAAAATGCAAAGGATATGGACTCATTCTGAGATCAAGGGCTATGGATTGACTCAGAAACAATGGTGTTTAGATCTAAAGGGAGGCCCGATGCTCTGCTTCCAGCGATGGTCAACATGCAGAAAGATCTAGAGCAGAAAGGGGGCCGAAGGAAAGAAACAACCACAAGTCTTAGGGATAGCTGTGGTATTTACTAACAGGAGGTAGATTGGTATTAAAGGCAATCTTTTTGAGCATTCAAGGTGGCTCTGATGGAGTTCAAAGGTGGACACGGAGGCTAGAATAAAATGCTATAGTTGCAAAAAGATTTGAGGTCACCCCCAGAGCAATCCTTCACCAACATGCACAGCAAGGATACCCATTTAATGCAAGATAAAATTTATTCAAAAGATCTGAGGGCTGACCCTCCTGCAACCAAGTGAGATATTTTGTAAACCCTAAAGTAGGGGCCAACACATTCTTTTTGGTACACTCTGTATATATCACATTTTTGCCTCTTTGTAAAGGGGGTAGAAGTTTTAGAATAGAGGGAGTGCGAGTTGTAGAGAAAAACTTAAGAGTAGCAATAGAATGGGAGTTAGATTTAGCAGAAGCCAGTAATGTATCTTTCCAGTTTTCTTAGTGTAGATGGAAATGATTTGGAGTCATGGATTTTATGTACACTGGTGACTGTGCCAGATTTGTAAATGTTGCTTATTTGTTTCACTAACAGTAGAAGCAACCAGATTTAAATCTACTTCATATTGTGTTCTTGAATGGTGTTTATCTTCAGTTAATCATTTGATTTGAAAAGGTTTCAAGGAATGAAGGCTTTTTTTTGTTTTGTTTAAATAGTGATTTTCAATCTGTTGTTGAGATTAGCACTGTGAATGAATGAAACTATGTGTTAATCACAAGTTAATTTTATTCTGCAGTTTTAGTTAGGAACTCCTTGAAAGGTAACAAGTCTGGTTAAATTGGATGAATTATCATTTTTTTTTCTGTTCCAAAGCTCTAATCTATCTTTTTCTATTTCTTTAAAAACCCCAGTTAAAGTAGGTTTAAATTCATGTTGATCTCAGAACATTCCAAAAGCTCAACACCAACAGGCCCCTTGAACATTACTATTACATTGACAATTGAGCAACATCAGCACAGTTGAGAACCAACTACAAAGACCTTGGGAGCTAAGATATCCATGTGTTGTCTTTCTCTTTTAGGAGAAACAGAATAGCAATATTTTGTTTGCACGTTGTTGTGTCATTAAGACCCGTCAACAATAAGCTATAAGAACTAAAAATGGAGAATCTCTTCAAGAAAAGAAATTACTAAAGATCTATGATAGAAAATGAAACTCTTGAAGGGATACCAAGTGCAAAATGTAACAATATGATAAAAATGGTAAAATATTATACCTTTTCTATTTTATTTTGTTAACTATCTCAAAGGATGTTGATACACTTAGTTGTGGAAGAGAATAGGAGGATATTTAGGAAATAAAGGGTCTTATTAATGAAATTTATTGAAAAGAATGCATTCCTTAAAATTGAATGAAGGATATTATTTAGTCAAATATTTAAATTATTCTAATATCATTTTGAGTTAAACAAGTTTTATTGATGCTAAGCTATAAGTTTCAATTTTCAATTTAAAATCAATTTTATTTCAAGAAGGACTAAATTTTATAATTTGTCTTGCATTTTTTCAAATTTATTTTTTAATTAATTATTTAAAATAGGAAAATCAATAGCTTTATCTATGTTTACTAGTATATCCAATAAATTAGGTCAAACATTTATTTGAAATATACTTTTTTGAAGCTAGATTTATCTATGATTCCAATTAAAAAATTCTTATGGCTCCAATTTATCCACTTAATATATTATAATCCCCCAAAATAAGGACAATTTACTAAAAATTGCATTGGAGAATGGTATGCCTTGTCTAAAACTAATCAAAAAATTTAAAATAGCATAAATTTTGTATATGGTGGCCGAAATTTGATTATGATGAATTTTTTTTATGTCATAAATATCCTAAGATCCCCTATCAAGTAAATTTTATCTAAAAACAAAAATGCATTTCATAAAATTAAAATAATTGTAACTTTCATTATGCAAGACACCTCTTATTCATGTTTAAAGCTTAAGGAATCATGATTGGATTACTATATACAATGCATAGTATAGCCATAACAATGGTTTTTGCGGCATTATCCGTATGGAAAATTAAGGATAAATAAAAAAGTTCCATTTTTTATTTTCATTCCATGCATTACCCATTCATTTCTATCATAGGATATAATTTTTTTTAATAAAAAGGGGGTAAAAAATTTATTGAAATCAAGAAATGAATAGTACATAAGTATTAGGGAACCCCATAGGCTCCCACAACAGAAAACCCCAGAACATCCATCAAAAACAAAATCACCATCCAAAAATCCACTAGTAACTCATCCCTCCATATCATTTGCAATGACCCTCTCTAAATCCTAAACATACTCAGGGGATAACTATCTCTAGACCTCAATCCTCTAATCATCCTCATGCTCTGAAGCCCACTTAGCCAAACAGTCGACCACCCTATTCCATTCTCACATAATGTGGAAAAAAGACACCACTTCCAATGTAGAGCACCTTTGCAAAATCTGTCGAACCACCAATGCAATCTACCAATTAACCTCAGCCACCCTTTGCTCGAGCAACATATTAACAATAATCTATGAATTAGATTCATAGATAATCTTATGCCAACCCAAGGCACAATCACACTCACTAGCCCAGAGAATTTCCAACCCTTCCATAAGGTTGTTAGAATGTTGCCCCTTTATGGATGGAGAAAAGGAAAATGACCAAACCAGAACAATCTTTACCAACTCCACCAATCCCAGTAGGCCCAGGGTTTCCTCTAGATGAACCATCAGTATTAATCTTTAGAAAATCCATTGGAGGAGGTAACCATTGTCCAACCCTTTGAACCCTCTTTTTATCCCTCTTTCCTCTTCTGACACACACAGAGACCGAAGTCAAACCCTGCAAGCCCAATCTATCCACAATCTCATCATCACTTCTTTCCAACGGAAACTCCACTTCATATTTGGCTCCCACTGTCTCTTGGATCATACCCACAATTTTATGCCAAACCTGTTGAGCCATCATCCTATGCCCATGAAAAATCTTACAATTCCTTTCCAACCAAATTTTCCAAAGGATGAATGTATGACCAATGCTCCACATAATTTGGAGAAAAGAGGCCTAGGAGGGGGGTCTTCCTAGACTGCTCCAAAACTCAACAAGGGAAGACACATGAACACAAGGATGTTTCCAAACACCCCACCACTAATGTCAAAGTTGAATAGAATAAGAACAATGGAAAAAAAATTGGGAAGAATCCTCCTCACTATATTCACACAGAACACACACAAAGGGACCCTAGAATCCCCACTTACGAAGATTATCCCAAGTCAAACATCTATTCCAAACTAGATTCCACACAAAAAAATTACACTTTGACCATGAAAACTTGTTCCACACATGTTTCCACCAGGGGACCTCCACCCCCCCAAACTTAAAAGATAGCAACTCCTGATAACCACTAGCCACAATGAAAGCACCCTTAAGATTTGGGCTCCAAGCCAGAATATCCTTATCCCTAAGGGAACGGCATTGTCTACTAGCCAAAATATTGTGAAGCATAACACAATCCTCCTCCAAACCAAGAATAGGTGAATCACAAGGATCCTTCCACCTAGCCACCTCCACCTGTCCACATGGATAAAAAATCTTAAAATCACTCACCCTTGACCAACCAACCTCCGAAAAGTGATGAGATAGAGTCACCAAATTAGGGTACTAACGCAGAATGGGGGTAAAACCATCCCAAGAATCAGACCAAAAGAGAGCCTCATCCCCCTATTACATTTCCAGAATAGGCCTTCCTTGATCAACGTAGCCCCTTTCATAAGCGTTCCCCAAATCACAGAACCTTTCCCCACCAAAGGAAACCTAGGAAGCTCCTCCTTCCAAACCCTTGAAAGATACTTATGAGATAAAATCATGTCCCAGATATGATCCTGCTCCACACACCACCTCCAGTAAATCTTTGCAGCCAAAGCCAACCTTGACCAAGTCACCTGCCACAATCCAAGGCCCCCAAAATGCCTCAGGCTACACACAACATCCCACTTAAAATTGAGCTGCACTTGGATGAAGACAAACTACCTACCCATAAGAATTTTCTAGCTAGAGAGTCAAAATCCTTCACAAACCCAAATGGAGCCACTTGTAACATGCACCTATAAATAGGAAGATCATGCACCATAGACTTTAGCAATTGAACATGACCGGCAAAGAAAACCATCGATGAGTCCAATGATTAACCTTCGCACTTGTCCAAAATATTCTGCCATGATTCCTTGGGAAGTCTACCAATAAAGATAGGAATACCAAGATAAGTTAAAGGGAGAGAACAATCTAGAACCTCAAGATATGAGCAATTATTTGTTGAATAACCCTCAAAGTATTTAAAAAAATGGAGGATTTCCCTTCATTAATCCTTTGACTAGAAACCGCAAGGTAGATATTCAAAGCCTTGTGCAAATTCAAAGATTTTTTGATCTTGGCCAGACCCATTAAGGTTGTATCATCCACAAATTGCAGGTGAGACTTAGGAGGAAAAGCATTTCCCCACCTCCATCCTTGAATAAAATCCAACTCCACATTATGTTTCACCACTCTACCTACTCCTTCTGCAAGAAGAATAAATAAATAAGGAGAAAGAGGATCCCCTTGATGAAGACCCCTAGAGGCACTAAAAAGAGAGGAAGGCTCACCATTAATCAATATCAAGAATGAAGTGGAGGTAACATAGCACATAACCCACTAGATCCATTCCTCAACAAAACCAAAAGTAATAAGAATTTTTTGCAAAAAGGACCACCTCACTCTATCATAAGCCTTTGCCATATCTAGCTTGATGAACATAGCCTTTTCTTTTGAGGATGCCATAGAGTGAATGGTCTCAAACACAATGACCACCCCACACAGGATTTTTGATCCTCCACAAAACCACTTTGTTCTTTAAAGATAAGCCCTCTAAGCCATCACGTCATCCTTCAACAATCAACTTGGAAATGATTGTATACAACACATTACATAGAGAAATGGGTTGAAATTGACTCAAACAATCTACCCCCTCACATTTGGGAATGAGAGCAAGGAATGTAGAGTTTAAAGCCTGTAGCATCTACTTGTTTCTCAGAGACTCGCGAACCACCTCCAATAGGTTCAACTTAATGATATCCAAAAATTCTTGATAAAATTCAACTAGAAAACCATCAGGGCTTGGGAATTTCCCTTTCTTCATCTAGAAAACAATAGCCTCTAATTCCTCTAGTGAGATATTACTCAAAAGATGCTCATTCATCTCCCTAGTGACCAAAGAGGGTATACAAGAAAGAACTTGGTTTTCTTCCGCCAAACCCTCCTGAGAGTCCTCTCAAAATAAAGAAGCAAAGAACTGTGAAGCTTCTCTAGACATATCCTACAAAGAAGATAAATTCTCACCCTTGTCATTCATTATAATAGGCATAGAATTACCATGTCTCCTAGCCTTCACCGAGTTAAAGAAGAAAGCAGTGTTCTTGTCTCCCTCCTGTAACCACTCAACTCGAGCCTTCTATTTCTAATAAATTTCCTCACGCAACTCACATTCCTCCAAAGCTTTCTAGGCCCAGGCCCCCTCCCTAAGTAAGTCCTCAGAAATACCAAACTCCCTTATCTCCCAAGTGATGGCATCCAAGTTAGCTTGAGCAGCAACCTTAGCATGAAAAATATTTCCAAAGCACTACCTATTCCACCTTTTAAGTTGATATTTTACATATTACAATAGTTTAGAAAATTCCAGTACATAGCAGTGCTAGAAGTAGGTCTTCCCCTCCTCCACCATTCAGCCATATGCACTTACAAAGAAGGATCTCTTAACCACATAAGTTGGAACTTGAAAGATGGGGATTGAGAAACTCGAGCCAAAGTAGCAAAAAACTTAATAGGCCAATGATCTGAACCCCTCTAGTCCAAAATCTCAAAGCAAGAAGACAACCCTCCACCAACCCAAAAATAGCACACCAAGAAAAGGTCAAGTCTCTCAGCAATACAACTCTCCCCCAATATCCTATTGTTCCAAGTAAATTGCCTATTTTGAGGCTTAATGTCAACCAGATTCAATGCAGAGATGTTATCATGAAAAAGGAAAGCAGAGGGTTCCAATCTCACAATACCACCCTTCTTCTCATCCAACTCAATAATAGCATTGAAATCACCCACAACAATCCAAGGGAACAAAGGAGTAAAGCTTCGAACAAAACTAATATGAGACCACAATAACTATTTACCAGGAAAATCAGTAGGTGCATAGATGTTTGAGACAAGAATAGTTTCCCCCAACTCCAGACTCGAAACAACCATAGAGATGGAAGACTTCCAGGACACCCACCAAAGAGGACAAATCTTCAATGGATTCCATAGGAAATCCACCCCCCTACATTACCATGAGCCTCTGGAAATTTCCCTATGCCCATAGCTTAGGAAACAAACCAATCATACCTTCAATAGATAACTTAGTCTCCTATAAAAAAAGAACATCGGGAGAATGAGTTCTCAGCAAATCACAAAGAGCTTTATGTCGAGGGCCATTGTTCAAGCCCCTTACATTCCTGTCTTGAGAGGACAATCATTTTGGAGGGTTAGAGAAATGGGAATCCAAGGACTTTATCAACCCAAACTCCACCAAAGACTCCCCCATCAACTTTATTCTCCCAACTTTGGAAGACTTCTCAGTAGCCCCTTTCTTTAGGTCCTTCTAAAGAATTCCCAACAAAGGAGAAGCCTTACTACCTTTTACCGAGCCCGCCCCCACTTTCTCCAATGGAGTGGAGATATCTCCCTCCCCCATCTTCATATCCACAATAGTCTCAAACCCCCCATGAACCACCATGCTTAGATTCATTTCCAATTGCATGGCCCCAATCTCCTGAGAATTCTGGTTGTAATCTATAATAATTCCTTCCTGAACCCCTTATGAACCACCCTGATCCAAGAAAAACATTCATGAATTCACCTCCTATTGACCAAGATCATCTAACACCTCAAATCTGTTAAAGGAATCTCCTACCTAGTGCTCCTTAATAGTCCTCTTTTGACCCTGGTTCCTATTACGAACCTTAGTAGGTATAAAACCCTCCACACCCACATTCTCACTAAGCATGGGGTCCTTGCCCTTGTCAACCTTAGGAGGATTGTGAGGAGGCTGATTCACCTAAGTCCCAGAAGGTTTATACTTTGGGCATCTTCTCTATATATGGCCATATTCATGACAAAGATGGCAACGAAAGGGAAATGTCTCATAGTTAAGCTATTGCACCCAAGAGCATGAACCTACATGAATTTCCAAAGAATCTAGGAGAGGGTTATTTAAATCCATTTCAACACAAATACAATCAAAATTCATTGCCTTTCTATCCTAAGTTTTCTAAGAAGGACCCACTGATTTTCCTAGTAACGAAGCAACTCAATGCAAAATGTCATTGTGCTAAAATTCCACTAGAAATCTGGGGAGACAAACCCACACCGGCACCCAATTCAGAAGCTCCTTTGAAGGATCAAAACTTGCATGCCAGGGTTTAATGAATAGGCCAACCTAGATATGGAAATAAGGCCCACCTTCAAACACTCTATTGTGATCCGCCCATGCAATTAAATGTCACCATGAAGTAGTTGTTTGCTAACAACATTATTTCCATCTCACCCTCTAGGGACCAAGTACAATGAGCCCATGATTCCAAAAATTGGAGTGAAACCCTCATTCCTAGAAATTTGCAAAGCAAAGCATGTTTCAAGAAATACTCGATGTCCTCTGTAATTGATTCGGGTTGAATAACCAGCACTGGCCTATCTTTGGAGTGTTCTAGGCAACCATTTGTCTTCGGTATATGAGAACCACCAACCGAAACGAATCCACCATTACTTGAATCATTTGAAAATAAACTATTATTAAAAACCCTCGGGGAATGATTTGAACAAGCCCCAAAAGCAACACAAAAATCCAAAGGGTATTTGACCCCCGATGTCTCCCCCAAAGCCATAACCGAGAGAGCAAAACACCTGTTAACCCCAACACTGAAACCCCACACAAAAACCAAAGCCCACACTACAGTCGTCATGAAAAGATGAGAGCAGAAATAAATAATACCTCAGCTTTACCCACAGCAACCAATATAATGCATTGACCACACCCCTACCAGCAGCCAACACTCCCAACCCCACACCTCTTCAAATGCCCTAGCCCCAAATCGCACCTTCCCTGACAACAATCTTGGCACCCAGCAATCTATCGAGCACATGCAAAAAGTAGAATGGCCTCATGTAGGCCTCGGCCTGCTCCAGGCGACAAGAACCAACAACAATGCCATTCTTTCCATGGAATCCTAGGATCCAGTAAAGTCTAGGAATATCATCATAGGATATAAATTGTAACTAAAAGAAATTTCAACTTTTTTCTAAGATGTTATCACTAGGGTGAATCATTTTCATTTGCTACCTGTGTGCCACATACATCTCTACTCTCGTGTGATTTAACATCTCTTTCACATAATAACAAGAACATTGAAAGAATGAGATTCTTCTACATATTGATCGGTATATTAGAAGGGTGAACATATCAAGAGGTTTGGTATATTAATCTAGCAATATATAGAAAAAGGAAATCTATTAGAGTGATAAGGAATAAATCCATCTCTAGTTGATAGTAAAATCCATAAGAATTTTTGAAATGTATTACCTCATAACAAATTATTAGTGAAACCTAACTCAAAAGTGTACATAATATTCGTAATCATGTCCACAAAATATGCCAATTACATGTTATCTTTTTAAATTAAAGTAAGAAAGAAAATAAGAAGCGGGGATCATATTAAAATGTTGACATAGATACAAGCCTATATTCACATAATTTTGTAACCAATATAATATTTCACAAAAATAAATCAATATGTCAGAAGATCAACTACCATATTAGGCACATTATGCCTCAATATAAAAGAAACATGGCATCAAAAATGGTGTTCCTTCTTCACAAAATTTAGCTCAAAAGGATGATAAGGATTAAATTCCTTGAGGATCTGAATTGGTAAGCCCCCTCTTGTGTAACATAAAGTGGAGTGCAAGGTTTTGGGCCTTTTCAAAACCTTGCTTACCTTGTCAAAACCAAAACCTTGCTTACCTTGTCAAAAACATAAAGTGGAGTACAAAAGAAAAATATACATACATTCCTTCTTCAATTAGAGTTGATCCCCCTAATGTGCCACATAACAATATTGGATCTATAACCAAAGAGTGTTGTCAAAACCAATCATGGATATAATACCTATTTTTCCTTCCATTAGTGAATCTCCACATATTGTACATGTTTAGGAGACAAACCAAACAAATATTATATTTGTATATGGTATATATGGGTTTTAACTTTTCAAATACCAAAATATTATAAAACTATCAAATTTATTTTTATAGGTATTAATAATAATATTTAAGTTGAACCTTCACCTTTTGGTCCATCTTGTGAAATTGACAAGTTGTAAAGATACTCAAAATCAAACTACACTAAAACCCAACAAGTCCAAAAAAATTGTCATTGTGGATGACAAGGAAATACTTGAACCCATGATTACTTTGATTCACATCCTTTTATATAATGTGGTCAACATACATTCAAAAAAGCAATGTTATCTCAAAAAATCACCTACAAATCAATGAGGCATATTTATTTTGTAGGCATGGATTATTTTAGATGGGAAACTAAGAATTTTCTTTTATCAAGATCCTAGATAGGAGATTCTAATCCACCATTTTAGGTGATGGATCATCAACTCCCAATGTGGATTTCTTCGTTGATCTATCTGATAATACAGCAAAAATATTGTTGAGCTTATCAATTTTTAATGTAAATGTTATTGTCAATTTAATTAATGCAGTGATCCCATAATAGTGGTTTACAATTTTTGGCCAAACTGGACACTGAAATTATAATTTTTTAACTAAATCTTCACATTCGGGCACCTATAGCGGCTAAACCGTGAGGAATTTGAAGATGGTGCAAACTAGAGTCTCATCAAATTTTGTTTGCAGATTCTAAAAATATTTTTTTCAAAATTTTTGGAATCAAATTGCACTTCTTTTTCCATCTCCCACGAAAATTGATTTTTTCAGAAAACAACATTTTTAAAAAGTGACGCACACTGTATAACACAGAACTTTTTTTCCATGAAGGATAAAATTCTAATTCTTTCAAATTTAGATTTGTGACTCTGATATCTAGTGCTTGCACTTGGTTAGATAGTTTTTTATTGAATATTTTTTCCTTAATCAAGATTCAAAGTCAAACGAATTACAATTCTGACACAATGCGACCGTATAACGCATAACTTTTTTTGTATATGTCAAAATTTAATTTAATTTTTTTGTTGGATCAAGGATTTCAATATCTGGTGCACTCATATTTTTCAATTTTTTTTGATAATCTTCTATTTTTCCACATGTGAAGAACAAAGAAATTCATTTTCGATGAAAAACCTATGTTTAATAAAACTTAAAAACAAATACATAACAAAACCAAAACATATTAAAATTATATTCATTGGATAGCTTGTTTTGAGGAATACCATAATCATTTGAAATAAATTTTAAATGAATTCATTTGATCCCCAAAAGCTAAATCAAAAGTGATTTTTTATCAGCATTTTGATAGGTAAAGGAGACGTGATTTATAGGTATGGTTTAAAACTAGCGAGGTTCTATCCAAGGGGTTTGATCTAAGGTGATTTGATCAAACCCTCTTCAATTGGAATCCTTAAAATGGAACTTTTTAAGGCTTAAATCATTATATTTTCTAAAAATATGTGATTTCAGCTAAAATTCGTTCCTCTCAGGAATTGTAAACCACTATTGTGACAGCACCCAATGATGAGCTAAACATCATAGATATATACAGATATTGATAATTTTACTATTCAGTGTGTTGGGGAAAATATTTTTCACTGTAGTTAATTCCCTAAAAAATAATTATTTTTTCCAAGAGGCATTAACAAAAATATGAATAGCTGGAAACATTGTTATTAGGTTAGCAATCTTCCTTTTTATTTGAGAGGGGAAGCTCCCATGTATGATAAAATGTAGGGTTTTTGAGGTATTATTTTGACAAAAATTTAGGAAAGAAATCTAAACTAAAATTTAAATAAAAAGATAATGATAAACTTCACACATGAATGAAACTAGTATCTATCGGCAAAATGCTTGATTAATTTATTCAATGTAATGCAAAGCATTTATACAAGGGATAATGTGAGCATTTGCATAAAACAATTTAACCGAAATATGTAAACTATAATACCTACTAACAAAGACCCATTAACAATGTAATACAATATTATGCTAACATTCCCCCCCTTATTACATTAGTCCTGAAACCATAAAATCACCTTGCCAAGTGAGCCCCCTTAAGGCTTACATAACAAAACTTGTTGATCACAAAATATATACATCTATGTGAAGATCTTCCTTGAAGAAACAAATCCTGAATGAGGTGGAACTCCATCAAGCTACCTCATGACCCTCAAAAGGGTATAGCTTCAAACTAAATTCCCAAGTTCTTGGACTACCATTTTTCTAAACTCTCAAATCATTGATTCCTAAATTATTTGACAAAAATCCATATTGAGCTCTCCAAACATATGGATCCATCAAGTTGTTTGATGACCCTTGGAAGGGTATAATTCGCTATCATAGTCTTGTAAACTCACTAGACAATCAATATTGAGTTCAACACCAAATCCCTTACCTATCTCCAAAAAATAAAATTCACAATATATGTATTCTTCAAATCTGTCAGCACTAATAAAGAAAGTAGGAAAGAAAGCCAAAAATGCTTCTCATGCAAAGCCTCATCTGGTGTAACAAAGATAGTCTCGAAATTCCAAGTATAACTCTTTGAAGATCTGTAATAACATTGATAACTCATCTAAAAAATACTCAACAAATGTTTTAATGTTTTGGAATGCACTTTCCCAAATATAAAAATTAAATCCAAAATACTTGTCTAATAGAATCTCCATAATGTTGTGTCCACTTTATAACAAACTTTAATCACAATATATAAACTCACAAACTACCATTAATAAAAAAAACTTCAAAATCAAAGAACTGTACCAGGAAATCAATGCAGTTGATCTTCACTTCCTTACTTATGCCATATCAAGCCCTTCAAGCAACTTATATTGCAAAGACTCGGCTTGTCCGATCACACATAAACCCCTATTGTTCACCTTCTCCAAGAACATTATGTGATGATCTCCAACATTAATAAAGAATGAGAAGCAAGTAAAGCATTACCTACTGTTGTTCACCTTCTCCAAGAACATTCTGTGATGATCTACAACTTAATAAAGAATCAGAAACAAGCAAAGCATTACCTACTGGTAGGAAGCCATCTTTACCACTCTGTTGTTTTCTTCTTGTGGCAAATATCACACCTTTATAATGTTGTTTTAATCCTTGTTTTGAGAGTCCAAAACTTAGCATCCAGTGCTTTCATTCAATATGAATACATATTGTTTTCTTAACTATGTCTATTCTTCAAAATGATTGACCTATTCATCGACTATTATCCTTGTTATTGAAATTGCACCTATGGCATCGCATCTCCTTCTCTTCAGACCATTCTTATCTGCTACACAAGCATCAAGCATCAATCTACAACTTTCATAGGCAATGTAATGTCTTCACTTTATTGCAGATAGTAGACGCCTAACTACAATCATCTCCAAAACCATGTTCTATGACTACTCAACAAGGAATACTAATCACAAATCAACATGCAAAATAAAACTATAGACTTTGACACGCAATGACCAAAACAAGCAATGCACAAGTCTTACACACTCCAGCAATGAACTTCTTCTCATGCCATCATAGGTTGATAAGAACCCAATACAGGTCATTGTTGATTCTATCATTTGTTCCCCATACTGTTGGATGATATTCAGTTAAATGATTCCTCACATGGCACAAGATCAGTTAGACGCTCTGATACCAAATGTTGGCAAAATGCTTGATTAATTTATTCAATGTAATGCAAAGAATTTATGCAAGGGAGGAAGTGAGCAGTTGCATAAAATAGTTTAACTGAAATAGGTAAACTATAATACCCGCTAACAAAGACCTGTTAACAATGTAATACAATATTATGCTAACAATATCAAGATTCATTTTTGAGAAAGATAACTTGAAAATAAGGCATACATTGAGGGTTTTAAGAAGAAATGAAATCATATGTACAAGAGATGAATTTACATAAGAGTTTCATGATTCTATTAATATTCTGAGGAAAACTAGTGAATTTCATAGATGACTGAAATTATTTAAAAGAGGTTGTAAATTAAACATATGAATAACAAACATAAAGAAATAACTTACTCACTTTACAATCAATCTATCATTCTTTATTTCATTCAAAATGAAGAGCTTTATATGACTCTTTTCTTCTGTACACTATGCAAGAATCCCCTTAGATTTTCTTGAGAATTTGACTCAAACTAGAAAGAACTAGGACTAAACCCTTTTACATTGAAAATCACTGAATTTATAATTTTCTAGCCCATAACTATTTCCTTACTAACTCATAACTACTTGCTTTTAGACTTATAAAATATTTAAAATATTACAAAGACCTTTTAATGAATGTATATTTTCAACTTGTTAAAAAATATTCTATGAACATTATTAAAATCGAATTTGAAAAAACAAGTTGAATATTTGTGTAAGTTTGATGAGCATATGTTTGTCAAGACATTGTCATATATTTTGCATATGGTGATTGTAGATATGTCCATAACTAGCCAAAGTGCATCTTGATTCACTTATCTAGAACTTTCATACATATCAACACAAGCTTCCACCATATTGTCAAGCCACTTTGAAATAAGAGTTGAACTTGTGCTAATTATAAAAATTTGACCACCTTCAATGGAAAGTGATTTTCTTATAAGATCATCCTAGCTCAACGAGGATCAAATGACAACACTCCTTTACATGAACTTAGAATATTTCAAACAAGGAAAATCACCAACCTCTATAACTACTTTTAAATAAGGTTGTCCCAAAAGATGATACTTGAGGTAAAACTCCTTAGTTTGTTTACCCCAAGATCAATTCCTACTGTTGGGAAGAATCCCATTATGAATATTGCTCACTTCTCAAGTATCAATAATGCAAGGAGGAACCATGTTCTTTACAAAAGGACAAAAGAAGTCCAAAAGGAAACAAAAACAACAATTTTCCTATAAGGAAATTTTGAGGTCTTCCACAAGAATAATATGAAATTTAAGTATTTTTATTGTCAGAAGGAGAATAGATGGTGATATAACTTTATCAACTAAGAATTTTTCTATTCTTTTAGCTCTTATTGTATGATTCGTCCCAAATGCACCAAAAGCAAGCCAAAGACTCTTTGCAATTTCATGTCTTGGGGTTTCTTCAGTTAGATTTGAGCCAAGAAATTAGCCTTATATATTTTGAATAACTTTTCATAACATTAACACTACCATTGATGTCCCTACTCGGTTACTAACTTTATTCCAGTATGGAATGCATACTTATAGCAACAGTGCCCCTGAATCAAAAGAGGATTTATCAAGAAATTCTTTCATGGTTAACACAAATTGTCTTTTCTTAGTTGAAATAATTTTGACTATTGCACTAGCTCCAACGAGAATGGTTGCAATACCTCAATCAAATGAAAATTTCTTGGGCATAATTAAATTGCCACCAACACTAGCTATCTTTCTAATAAATCCAGACGCTACCTTTTTTAAGGTGATTAGCAATGCCTTCAAAGCTTAAATTTCTAGGATAAATTAGTTTCCAATGATCCAAACATCATTTGCATCCTCTAAGACTTCAATAAGCTTGCTAATGGTTACAGCTGCTCCAATTTCAATCCCAAATTCATGTATTTTACTAATATGTAGCTTTGGGATATTACTGATATGAACAAAAACATTAAGTCTTATATTTTTGCATATCCTAGCACTTAGTATTACCTACAACCAGTTTAGATTCAACATTTTCCTTGGCAATTTCTTTGAAAGTTCCCAAAGCCTCCTCCAGATTATATATTCCACTAGCCTGGTCATGACCAAACTCTGTCATGTACTCTTCCCTACACCAATGTCTTTTTAATTTCTAAATCTGTTATGCTCTTGCTATCAAGTATCATTGGGGGCATTTGACTCTTCCACTGTGCATTCCCACCAGTCATGAGATTAATCCATGAAAATTGAACTATCGAGGGTTTCAGGTATGTTAGGAACTTCTACAATCATGGCGTTCAATAAGATTACCTCTCTTTGAGTTGTTTGGTAAATACCCACGTGTGTTTTGTCTACACTTTTCCATTTGCATTCAATTCTATAGATTGCCTTTGCTAGAAAGTTTTTAAAGCTTCCTCGACGAATCCATTTTGTGCACACCCTGCGATCATGGCAGCTCATGAAGTGCATTTCCTTGGGGCATTCGATCAAATAGTTCGTTCCTTTGTCTATCAGAGCATCTGCAAATATAATTTCTCAAAAACTCCCCTTTCCATTACGTTGCAATGGAATATCCATACGCCGCCATCATTCATCCAAGATTTTGATTTTTTGATTAGTCTCGTATCATTTTAGCATACACCTTTTTTATATACATATGACCCTAACAAAAAAACTACTTTTTCAGCGTATATCCCTAGGAAAAACAACAAAAAAAAGGAATTTTTTTACAGTTAGCTCTGCAGAGTGCAAAAATCCTGAGAATGAGATTATGCAATTAATTCAGATTCAATTTCAATCTTGTGTGCAGTGAATGTGAAGACAAGAGAAAATGGCACAGAGTTTGAGAATGAAATCTCACACGTATGAGTAGATTGAGAAGATATGGAGACGGCATAGGGAATGAATTGTTGTAGAGCATGAATAAATGAAGTAGATGGGATTATTTTCAACACTCCCTCCTAATCAAAATTATTATTTATGATATTCAAATTATCTTTTTTGATGCACAAAGTTTTATTTTATCAATGGTTTGGTGAATATATCTTTATATAAGAGTGCAATTTTACGATATTACATGGATCATTAAATTTCACACCTACATTCATGGGGGAATACAAGATTACACAATCAAAATCAAAAAAAGAAAAAGAAGCCGCAATGATATCAACACAGTCTATTACTGAATCATGAAAAACATCCACAACTTCTAACAAAGAGGAGAATACAAATTATACATCCACATATGATGAAAGTGACTAGGAAGAACCACCATCTTCAAAAGAAATGGAAGCCATTTATGGAAGAGGTTATGAACTTTTGAAACAATTTGGCTATAGTGGAAAAGGATGTGGTGTAAAAGAACAAGGTATTTGTGTCCCTATAGAACCTAACATGCAAGAAACAACAAGAGGTCTTGGTTATTGTCCTTCAAAAATAACGAAAACATCAAAAAGGCCTTCACTTAATCATGAAAAATAGCATTTGTTGTTGCTCCTTGCCATGTGGTAGTTATAGTATCACACAATACTTACTACCATGCATGGAGGTATAAATTAAGTTGTATGCAATCATATTTCATCTTGCAAGGAGCAACATATTGTGATCGAACGGATTGGTATGGACCGTTATGCTTGATTCATAAAGAATCAAAGCATAACGAAGCCACTATCATCAAATCTCAACAGGATCATTCAAATGAAAGTTAAACTAAACATTTATCAACATAAAGCATTCTAAACTACAAAAGCGTTTAAATGTCTACTCTAATCCATCTGAAACTTATCCCATTGTGGGAGTGGTGCCGCATTAATGTGGAACGGCAACCCTTTCCCAATCCCATGGATAAATTCAAGCTTGTTCCAATTAGTTTTATTGAAGAAAACTGATGGAACTGATGAGAGATGTGTATATAAACCTGATTTTAATCTAAATGAGTATGATGCAAGCTAATTAAACATGATTTTATGCTAAATGATGAAAATATACAAATGCTAAGCTAATGTTAAATGGATTCTAACCTAAAAGATCCAAACCATAATTAATTAAACAAGCTAAATGGATGCAATATATGATCATGGAAGCCATTAATGGAAGCTCAAAACTAATTAATGCAACTAAAATGAACTAAAAGATGCTAAATGTGAGCTAAATATGAGTGTGAGTGATTTCAACAGCATAAGTTTGCTATGAAAAGATGGATCCATTTGCCTCCAAATAGTGACCTATTTATAGGAAAGCAAATAAGAAATGGAGGGTTGAGATCAAAATGATAATCAACGGTCAAGGATGGAAGAAATTGGAGGATGGATCGTAGATTCTCATCAACGGGTGAGATGCAAGATGAGATTTAATCAAGGGTTCGCGTTTCCTCAAAAAAACACACTTTCAACTTACCCAAGAGGTCACAAGTTAACTTGCTCAAGAAGCTAAGTAAGTTTGTTGAGAAAAAGGAATATTCCCCTTTTTCAAATGAGTGAGGAGAGAATATTTTTTGGAATATTCTCATGGGTGAGGAAAAAGGATATTTAGTTAATTAAAACTAAATTAAATTATGCAAAAGAGGAAGGAATATTCCATGGGAATGTTCCTTTTGGAGGAATGTGCAAAGGAGGAATTTTTTTTGGAATATTCCCTTGCAAGTTGGGGGATTAGATTTAATTGATAATTAAATAATTTAATTATGCAATTAGGGGGATTAGAAGAATAAGATGATATTCATTAAATAAAATGATTTAATGAATAGGGGAAAGGTGGAATGATATTTAATTAAATAACTTAGGGTTATTTAATTAAATAAGAGGATTTAGAGAATTAAATTAAATAGTTTGATTTATTTAATTTAATAGGATGAAGTGTTAGCATGAAAGAGGGTGAATTAACTTGATTTAATAAATTAGGTTAATAGGTGAAAATGATGTCATTAATTAATTAGCTAGGCTAATTCAATTAATTAAGCAAAAAAGGGATGGGTTTTAAGAGGAAATTATGTTAGTATACCTAATTCGAGTGTATGATATGATTCGGGATATTTTTCAGTGTCTACATTTTGCCTCTCTTTGAAGCGAGGTACGTGTTGCTTCAATTCAAAGACTAATGCTCTTCGAATTAAAGTTGTTGCCCAGATCAAAAAATTAAAAAAATCTAATTTTTAGATGCCCCATTCTTGCCCCAACGGAAAGAATAAGTTGGTTCCCTAGCCCCTCGAGAAATCGGGCAAAAATTTTGAATTTTGGGTTGATTTCTCAACAAAAGTTAAAAGGCTGCCCCAGAGGTCCAAAAAGGCTCCGGGATGCAAAAAATATGCCAAAAATGTGAAAAAAAATGCAAAAATAAGGTTCAGTTTGACAACATTGGCGAAAATGATGAAAAATCCTAGCTTCATGTTTAAATTAGGGGAAAAAAACCGTAATTTTCTAACATAAATAGGTGAGGAAGGGTCACTTTCAATTCATTTGTGCATTCACACCTTGAGGATTTCTTGCATTTTGAGCTCTGACCCTCTAATGAAATGGCACAACGAGTGCTCTCATGACACGTTTCCGACCGGGTTTGAGAGTACCAGAGGCTTCCAGGTGCAGGACCACCGATATTTGATTCAAAACTTGATTTGAAATTTAACTTTTTGATGCATTTAATGCCTTTTAGAATTTAAACTTTGGCGGTGTCGCTCTAAAGTGATGCTTTTTCTAGAATCGGTGACACTAATTTAAATTTTAGCGATGCATATGTGTATTGCAACGCAATTCGCAATTTAGAATTAAGGTTTTCAATTTTAAATTGTGACGCATATGTGTATGGCGATGCACTTCTTGATTTGAAAATTAGGGTTAGGGTTTCCAAAGTTTAAATTATGACGTACATGTTTTGAGCAATGTGACTTGCAATTTGCATTTTAAAAGCCTTGAGCGTCACTATTTGAAATTTGAATTATAGTGATGCTATCGTAAATATTGATGCTATTGTCATTTTGAGGATGAAAATTCCAAATTTAATTTAAATTTTAGCAATGCATATGTGTATTGCAACGCAATTCACAATTTAGAATTAAGGTTTTCAATTTTAAATTGTGACACATATGTGTATGGCGATGCACTTCTTGATTTGAAAATTAGGGTTAGGGTTTCCAAAGTTTAAATTATGACGTACATGTTTTGAGCAATGTGACTTGCAATTTGCATTTTAAAAGCCTTGAGCGTCACTATTTGAAATTTGAATTATAGTGATGCTATCGTAAATAGTGATGCTATTGTCATTTTGAGGATGAAAATTCCAAATTTAGCCAAAAAAAAATTGAATTTTGACATTGTGTGCTTTGTGGGCGTAGGAGGTTATCCCACCTTTGATGTCCCGCAAGCACTGGCACATAGTTTTGTCCAAAATTGGTGATTTATCTAAGCTACGATAGGAGCACTTGGGGGAGATTGGCCTGTGGTACATTGCTTACATGCCTGTCATCTAGACACACTTGGCAATGATAGCATTGTGCGAGTGATGGCATAGCGAGACCTCATCGTTCCACCTTCCCACAAGCAAGGCGATAGTGACACTAGAGGATGTATGGCGGATACTATATTTGTTGATACATGGTGAGCGTGTGATCTATGACTTTGATGCCGGCTACGATGCTTTCCATGAGGTGATGGAGCTGGAGGACATCATTCTAGTCACTTCACAAATTGACCTCGAGATGTACAGAGGCTAGGTACCCACTTTCAGATTGATTGTTGTAGTGATCATCTCTAGTTTGGTTGCTCCAGATCGATAGAGCAAAGGGTTTACCCCAGGATGGGGCCTAGCGTGGCATAGGATGCTCTTCAAGAGAACATAGTATGCATGGGGGCCAGTAATTTTAGCCTTTTTATACCATGATATGCATAATTTCATATACTAGATGATGGGAAAGCCATTGGAACAGAGGTCGCCTTGCTACACATTTGGGCTTGGGAGCACATTTTTGTGCTTCGGTCGATCATTCAGATGGATCATGTAGAGCCAGATGATCCAGTGGTTTGGTGATATAGAGGCGTCATTACACTACAACATATAGGGCAGCTTGGGATTCCATACTAGCGCAGGGTCATCGACGATATGACAGTATTCAGATGGTGACCCTGGCTTCAGATGCTAGCATGGTACAATGACATGTAGCAACTCTTCTTCGCTTAGTAGACACAATACATGTAGGGTTTAGAGCACACCATTATTGAGAGATATCTTCCAGATAGGGTGGCCAGACAGTTCAAAGATAGGAAGGATAGGCCAGATGATGCTTACACCACTATCTTTGTTAGGTTTGCACAAGAGACACCATCGCAGGAACCTACAATCCCAGCCCATGAGGTTGTGGAGGGATTTTGGTAGTTGGTTGTTCGAACATGGGCTTATGATTAGGGGAAGGTAGATGCTCAGACAACGCTTACATATGATTCATGGTTCACACCCCCTCACTGGTTGACAAATCCAGCATGTGCACCTCCACGAGGGAGACTGAGAGGGAGGGATGCAGGTAGAGGAAAAAGCAGGGTCAGAGGATAGGATGGCCAGGATGGATAGGTCTTAGGAGCACCACCAGGGCAGCAACACCCTCCATAGTAGCCTTCGATTCAGCAACAGCTAGTGCAGCCACCACCATCAAGGACAAATCCCTGAGATTTATAGATACAATAGGTACAGACTATTATGGGTGAGAGGGATCAAGCCCATCAGTAGGTTTTGGTGATCACTACTAAGAGAGATTAGGCCAGGCAACAAATAGTGGCCTTGATAGTTAAGAGAGAGTAGGAGCGGCAACTTAGATAGACTATTGAGATGTAGTTGGCTCAAGAAGTCAGATGGCGTCAGTAGCTTGAGACGATGACGGTTGCAGCTCAGGGGTGGACAGTGTCTAGCAGATTATATAGAGAGGCTATGACTAAGGCAGCCTACTATAGGATGAACTATCATAGGGATGTCCCACAAGCGCTCAGACAACTAGATTATTCTCAGAAGAGCGGGGCACACCCTAGAGCCAAGGATCAGCCAGAGAGATAGGTTGGTGAGGGGAGCAACCATTAGGGCTAGCTCGCTTGTACAGACAATTTTTTGATCATTGTCAGATTCTTTACGCAGATATACATTCATGGGCTCCTTTTTGATAGCTTTGTAGATATTGTATTTATGATCGATATACATACACTAATTCAGATATTTTACCATGACAACCATTTTTTGATATATATATGGTACAGATTTGATGTGATGTGATGTGTTCTCTTTATTTCATGCTTATGAATGTATGGATGCATTTGATGTGAGATATGATGTTTATATGTTATCATGTATGGATGCATTTATTGTATTTATGCTTATTCGATATGTGATTATTTGTGATAATAGAATTTAAGATGCTTAGAATAACAAATCTATATTATTCATCACAACTTAAATGATAATGATGATGCAGGATGTATGTTTTATGATATGTTATGATTATGCTATGATGTATGCATGTTGATGATTTGTGCATGTAGGATGGATGCATTGATGATGTTTTTGTTGACTGTCATGATACCAGGTTAGCACAGAAAGAAGATAGAAGAAACAAGATGATTCGACCATTGATTTTGATGATTGATTCAAAAGATCCAACAAGTCTATGATCCATCGATACTTTATTAGAAATGGTGATGAGACATGCATGATGATGATGATGATGATGATGATGATGATTTTCTCATATCTTGGGATTGGGATTTTTTGTCATTCCTTATTGTTTGATATAACATATAGACACGATGCAACAAGGTATTGATAACCAAGACGGCATTGTATCTAGTGTAATGGACTTTGACTCGGCAAACAAATAGGATAGTTCTTGTTCAAACCTTGACATACGGAAACCTCATCTAAATGTAAGTTAGAAGCTTAGAATATATTGGACCAAAGCATACACAATAGTCAACAACATACTCCAAACAACCTTCCTACACACAACTAAGCAATTATGCGGCAATATTATTTTACAAGAATAACCACAAGCATAGCAAATGAGAGATAATGATCGATGCCTCATTCCCTTCTCCCTAAGTCTTTTTTAGATAGACATCATCAAGAGGTCCTCAAAATGGGTCATTGAGATAAATCGTAAGAAAAGATCAAAGACAAACAATCAATGTATCTCTTACCAGTTTAATTATAGCTAAGGTGATTTCTAATAATGATGTCCATTATAGGAAGGATGCATCCTAGGACATGTTGATCAAAGGTTGTTTGATGTAGGATGATGATGTGCATTATGATAAGCCATTGATACAAACTTCACTGATGCATTTACCTATGATCTAGACTTTATATTCTGACACTTAAGTTCTCACTTTACAACTTGTGATACTTGATTTCTATTTATTTTTCCAAAGGTTGAAGGTGGCGATCTATTTATTATGGGTGAAGGTTATTGTAGGTGAAAGCGAAATGGGATGGGTGGTTTTGGATTTTTTGGAATATTTCAATGTTTTTGGTATTTTGAAAATGTTTTGAGGCCGTTTTTGGTCTTTTTGAAATCTTATGTGATTTTTTTATATTTTCTATTACTTGAGGTTGTTTAGGGTTTTCTCTAAGATATTTGAGGATGTTTAGGTCTTTTGAAGGTTTTCTAATGTTTTTGTGTTTTTTGAGTTTTCAAATGTTTTTGTGTTTTTTTATATTTGAATGATTAGGGATATTCTAAGTTTTGACCAAAAATCTAACCTAAAAGACCTATCCTAGGGGCCTTAGGGGATGATCAAAGATAAGCCTTGCCTACGTTATACATGTAGAGACCACGTAATTCGAGTGACTTGACTTATTGAATATTAGATATGAACAATTGATGGAATGTTAGTTTATTATGATGGACTCCTAAAGAACTGGCCTAGGGTGTCTCGGGGGCACATTGATGATGGTCTTTCCTATGTGCAAGCTCAGAGATGACGTAATTTGACATGGTTCCATTTTTGGATTTTCGATGTTCAACCTTTTTAGAGATTTTGATGTGTTTTGGATGTTTTGGATTTTAACTTTACAATTTTACAAATATTTTTAGATTTTAGTTGTATAGGATTTTGCAAATGTTTTTGGCTTTTCTAATGAACATTTTACAAATGTTTTTGGCATTTTCTAATGACCTTAAGATATACAAGAACTCGATCCAATCCATAATGAATGTCCCCCAGTGTTAAATGATAAACTACCTCGATGTAGGAAGGACAAACTGACCTTTGGAATACGCCAAGTAGTACTAAGGGGATACAATACTTCACAACATCAAGCTATGATATGGACGAGAATGGGCAATGGATGAAAGAGGATGAAGGATGGTATGTGATGATAGGATAAGAAGCCCAGGTAGATGGCAGTGCTTTATTTATGCAAGGCGCCTATTTTCCACGTTTTTACCAAGGTACTTTCCCAAAGTGCCACCGAAGTGGTTTTCACTAGAGGACAATTGTTTTTCTTTATTTTTTCAATCCTTTTCCTCATTTTTTGGATTTTGATCATTTTTTTATTTTTTTTGTATTTTCAGATTTATACCCTTCAAGACTAGGCATAAAACTTTTTAAGATGCAAGTTGTTAGTTGGTTCCTGCAAGGGTTCACCTTCAAGCGTTGACAATTGACATGCTTTTGATCCATAGCTTGTTGTGATGACAAAGGGACCCAACTAGTTAGATTCAAACTTTCCTTTGTTGTCCTAATCTGGAAGATTTTTCTGATTTTGCTTTAGAACAAGATCCCCTACTTGGAAAGATCAACATTTTATTTTCTTGTTATAACTCTGTTTCAGTTGGTTTTGATATACTTGCAAGTGATTGAGGGCATCAAGACAACACTCGTCCAATAATTCTAGCTCATTTAGTTGAGATACTTTGTACTCTTAATTGGTGATCAGGTTCTGTAGTGACAGTCATAATGATGGGAGCTCAACCACAATAGGAAAAATGGCTTCTGATCCATAGACCAAAGAGAAGGGGTTGCACCTATTGGTGTGCAGATACTAGTTCGATAGGCCTAAAGAGTGAGATTCAACTGTAGATTCCAGTCACGGCCAGCTTCATTGATTATTTTTTTAGGATCTTTAGAATGGTCTTGTTTGTAGCCCTAGCTTGACCATTTCCCTAGGGGTAATACAGGGTAGAGAATCGGTATTGGATGTTGAATTTTTGACATAGCTCTTGCACATCCTAATTCATCAAAGGTGCTATGTTGTATGATATGAGGGTTTTTGGAACATCATAATGAAAAATTAGGTAATTTGGGATAAACTTAGCAATTTGCTTCCCCATTATGTAGGTCATAGGAATGGCTTCAACCAACTTGGTAAAATACTTAGTGGTTGTTATGATAAAGGTGTGGCCATTGGATGAGGTTGGGGTGATCTTTCCTATAAGTTCAAGCCCCCACTGTGAGAAAGGCCAAGGTGTGATCATTGTTTGCAACTCTTGAGCTGGAGCATGAATCAGATCTCCATGTTGTTGACAATAGACACACATCTACACATACTAATGATCTTCCCTTTCCATGGTTGGCCAGATCTTGAGCTGGAGCATGAATCAGGTCTCCATGTTGTTGACACTAGACACACTTCTGCACATACTAATGAGCTTCCCTTTCCATGGTTGGCCAGTAGTACCCCATCCTCAATAGTTTATTTGCTAAAGTCATACTGCTAGAATGGGAACCACATATACCATTGTGTACTTCTGTTAAAGTGTTCAAGGTTTCTTCTTGGTTAAGACATCGTAGTAATGTCCCTTCGATGCTTCGGTGGTAAAGGTTATCACCTAGGATCACGAATCAGGATTCTTTTTTAACAAAGGTCTTTTTAAGGTTGGAGGTGATATCGGATAGGAGGGTTCCTCTGCTTAGGTAAGTAAAGATGTCATGATACCATAGGGATCCAGGACCAATAATGACACACACAAATTTAGATTTTGAGATTTCAAAAGTTGGTACGAGAAGTTGTTCTACCAATAATTCGCATTGTAGGATGTTGTTCGGCATGTCTAACAATGATTCGATTGTTGCCATAGCATCTGCTACTCTGTTGTTCATGCAAGGAATCTACTCAAAAGTTATATCTATGAAAAGTTCCTTGAGATTTTCTACCATATTCTTGTAAGGAGTAAGTTTTTTTTCTTTAGTTTGGTACTCATCATTGACCTGGTTGATAACCAGCTATGAGTCTCCATAGAATTTTATTTCTTGTATCTGTCATTGAACTGCTATCCTTAGACCTGTGATTAGGGATCCGTACTCAACAATGTTGTTAGTACATGGAAATGATAGCCTATATGACTTTCGGATGCAATCACCTTGAGGGGTAATAAAAATAATACCCGCTCCTGATCCATGTTGGGTAAGTGATCCATCAAAGTACATTTTCCACTGATTTTTGAGATTCACAAGGAATACTGATTCATTAGGGACTTCAAATATTAGTGGGTTCTCTACATAGATAGGTTCCTTTTCTAGTTGGTTTGTGATCACTTATCCTTTGATTACCTTGCACTCCACATACTCTATGTCAAATTTTTTTAAGATCATCACCCATTTGGCCATTCTCCCAGTGAGAATTTCTTTAGATAACAGGTATTTAAATGGATCAACCTTTGCAATGATCTTGATTTGATGTGACAACATGTAGTGTCTAAATTTTGGTGAAGAAAAACCTAATGCTATGCATACTTTCTCAATGGATGAATATTTTATTCCATAGCCCACCAAGGTCCTACTAGTGTGATATATAGATCTTTCCTTTTTGTTTTCATCATATTGTGCCAGAAGAGTGTCTAGTGCTATTGATGTTGCTAAGATATATAGGATCAGTGTTTTGTTCGATATTGGTGGCATGAGAACTAGAGGTTTCAATAGATAGTCCTTGATCTATTGGAAATCTTTTCACACTTCTTATTCTACTTGTAAGTTATTCCTTTATGGAGAAGATGTGAAAATGGGTTTATTTTGTCTAACAGTTGTGCTATGAACCTCCTGATGGATTGCAATCTTCCTTGTAACCCTCTCACCTGCTTTAATATTTACGGTGGTTCCATGTCTAGGATGGATTTTACTTTTGCTAGGTCAATTTCTATCCCTCTTTATGAGACAATATAGCCGAGAATATTTCCTGATGTAACCCCAAAGACACACTTTTTTAGGTTTATATGTACCTTGTATTCTTCAATCCTATCAAAGATGGGTCCTAAGACTTGTATGTACTCACTCCTTTTCTTTTATTTTTCCAAAATATCATCCACATAATCTTCAATTATTTTGTGGATCATGTCATGAAAGGTGAGGGTCCTTGCTCTCTGATAGGTTTCTCATGCATTATTTAGCCCAAATGGCATCACATTCCAATAGTATGTCCCCCATGAACAAGTGAATGCAGTTTTGTGTTAATCCTCCTTGGTGATCATGATTTGATTATAGCCTAAAAAACCATCCATGAGTGATAGCATTTCATTCCTAGCTATTAAGTCTACTATGATTTCGATGTGAGGAAAGAGGGAAATCATCCTTTAGACATGCTTTTTTCAAGTTTCTAAAATTAGTGCATATTCTGATGCCCCCAGTGGGTTTTGAGACTAGTACTAGGTTTGAAACCCACTCAGGATAATCTATCAATCGGATGAATCCAACATCAAGAAGCTTTTGTAACTCAAGTTTGATCAAGAGTGCTATCTAAGGGTGCATCTTTCTTAACTTTTGCTTTACTGGTTTGGCTTTAGGATAGACTACTAGATGATGCACTACTACTTCCGGACCAAGCCATGGCGTATTAGTGTATGACCACGCAAAGTTGGCTCTTTTCTCTTTCAAGAATGCTACTAATGTTTTTGTTCTTCATCCAACAAGGATTCAGAATAAAAAGTGATCTTGGGTGCTTCTTTTGTTCATACATTGACTGGGGTGGCCTTTTCTGCTAAGACTATTGATTTCTCTAGATGTATGGCACTAAGGGGGGAGATTGAATCCCTCATCATTGGGTGCCTCAGAGAAGTTTTCACCCTCGGATACATCCTTTCTTTTTAAAAATTTTGGATCAGAAAGTGCCACAATGTGGTTTTCACTCAAAGATTTGCAAGTTAGTTGTGTGTTATCAATTTTGCGATTGAAGGACTTAATCGTCTCCTGATAGTATGCTCTTGTGTGTAGCTCTATGTCAAATCCTGCCTTGTGATATGCCCATGGTAATTTTTCATGGAATCCCATGAATTCTGAGATTGTTTCATCAGTTTCAAATAAATCTAGAATCGGTGATCCTTGTTGGTCCAGGTCAATGAGTTGTGGGTATACTAGGTGTATTTCATTTGGTCAGTTCATTGGGGTGAAGGTTGATGTGGATATCATGAAGAGAGTTATTCTCAAATACATCAGCAACATCAAGGGGGAAATCATCTAGGGTAGTAACACGAGATGTTGGTAACTAAGAGGAAGCCTCAGCCCATTTAGCGGAAATACCTTTGCCAATAAGGGTAACCTTACTAGTAGTACAACCTAAGCCAAGATTCTTTGGACATTTCTTAGGAATGATAGGTTCTAGCAAACCATTTTCATTTTGTCCTAGTTTCTTTTTCTTGGTATAGCCCATGCTCTTCATTAGCTGTAAGCCTTTGTTGTCATCTTCCATTGGAAGAATAGGAATAGGTCATTCATCCTAATAGAGCAGTTTAGAGATATCTTCCTCATTAATATCTTCTTTGTTCAAGTCCCCCTACTTAGTGAAGGTAGTAGCTTCCATTTTGATAATTTTTGGGATGTTGCTAGGTGTGGGTTTCCTATGAGATTTGGGAGAAAGAGGTAATTTTCCCAACACAAAAGTATCCTTTGTTAGCTTGTATTTTCCACAACCATCATCTTGGATCACTTTCTTGATGTCAGGTATGCTTTGCACAATGAGTTCCTTCGTTTAAAAGGTAGATGCAAGGGATGATAGTTCAAAAAATGATGTAGAAGGCATAGGCCCTTCGTCATTCTTGGGTATTTGGGGGATTTTATAGAACTTGGCCTCAAGATTTTTGCAATAGTAAAAAGGCTCAGGATCTTCATGGATGGTGTGAACAATGATCTGCACCTAGCTAAACAAAGACAAAAAAACAAGGTTAGTCATTAAAATTAGCACAAACATCATTCCCTATGAGATTATTGATCATACTAAATGATGAAAACATGAAACAAAAGCACAAAAGAAAGAAAATGAAACCATGTAAACACATAAAATAGATCAAACCTCCATCCCATAGGGGGATTGGTGTCACTTTGATGTGGAAAGTGGCCCTTTCCCAATCCCTTGTGATAAGCTTCAATATCCTTGATGAATTTGAGTAGAGTAATAATGCCTAAGATTATGGATGAAAATGGATTTGATAATTCCAATTTCCCTCAAAGATAGTGATAGCAATTGGATGATTGATGGATGAAATGAGCATAATGACTTTGCATGAAATTGTGGATCCATTTCAAGTAGAAAAGGCTTCTACTTATAGGAGTGAAGGGTTTAAGAAAGAGTGAAATTGGTGAATGTGGGATAAAAGGGGAGCCAATGAGAATGTGACACTTGTCCCAATTCTATTGGGTGAGAGTGGAGCACATTTTTGGGAATGTGTTGAGTAAAGGAGGATGTAAGAGGTATAAATGAGAATGGTTGAGGATTTGAAAGGTTGTAAGAACAAGTAAATGAATATGGTTGAATATTTGAAAGGATGTAACAGGAGTTAATAAAGATGTAAGAGGAGTTAATGAATGTGTAAGAGGTTATTTAAAACTTTTTGAGGGAAATTGAATGAGGTGGTTCGAAGGAATATTCCTTGGAATATGCCATTGTGAGGATAAATAGAGGAATTAAATAATTAAAAGAAATGAATTTCATGTGCAACCTAGTTAGTTGACCATGGGTTGATTTAACTCTTGAAGAGTTAAAAGTTGTAGGATTTGTTAATGATGATTAGAAAGTGATTTAAGGTTAAGTAATTCAGAACTAATTAACTTGGATGGTTTAGGGGATTGTGACATTTGATTTGATTTATTTAATCAAATGAGGGGATTTTAGGGGGATTTAATTAAATATGATGAAGATTAGTTAGAAGAAAGGTGAATTAATCTAATAAAGTCAATTATTTGATTAATTCTATAAATTGTTAATTTTAACTAATTAATGTTTATTATTTAATTAGTTGGTTAATTCGAGGTGATTTAGGAAGAAATGATGTTAACTAATCAGAATCAAATGCATAGTATCAATAAGGACTTTTTAAGTGTACATTTTTCCCCTCTTTGAAGTGAGGTACCTGTTGTGTTGGTTCAAAGAATAACACTATCGATATCAAAATTCAAAAATTTCCTAATTTTTTTGAATGCCCCACTATTGCCCCAGTGGAAGGAATTATGCTACTACACTGCCCCCTCAAGAGATCGGGTGAAAATTTTAATTTTTAGGTCAAGATCTCGATAAAGATTCAGGATCAGTTTAGCTCAGATAGGACAAGAAATCTTGAATTTTTTATGTAGAAAATTTTGATGATGTATAGACAATCATTGACCGTGGGTAGCCTCCCGTATATTTTGATATAACACACTAATTCGATACTTGTATAGAAATGTTAATAGAGATAGAAGAATGAGAAGAATAAGATGGATGAACCCTTGATTAGATAAGAAGATGCAAAAGTCCAACAAGTCCATGAATCATTGAGACTTTATTAGATATGGTGATGAGTGATGATGATTTACTTATTCAGGGATTAAGACACGAATGGAACAACTTTCCTTATGTTTGATAAAAACACATAGATACGATGGATCAAGGTATAGACAACCAGGATGGCGTTGTATCTAGTGAGATGGACTTTGACTCAACAAGTAGATAGGAGTATTCCTATTCACACCAGACAAACAAAAATTTCACTAGAATGTATTTCAAAAATTTCAAACATCAGTGACCAAAACACAGAAAGGCATAACCTAACAATGTAATAGTCAACAAGTTGTTCAAAACCTCTTCCATACACACATAACAAAGTAAGTATTCACCAACTTATATTACAAGAACATCCAACAAGCATAGAAAATGAAATATAATGATCAATACCCCATTCCTTTCTCTCTAAATCATTTTGATAGACATCATCGAGAGGTCATTGGAATGGGCGCAATAAGATAAATCATAAGAAAAGATCAAGTGATCACACAAGTCAATGTTCTTCATACCTCTAGCCAAAGGGATGTGTTTTGTTTAGGATAAGTATCCAAAGTCATTTCCAAAGATAATTCCCATTGTAGGAAGGATGCATCCTAGGACATGTTAGTGGATGGTGGCAAGTTGATAGGTTGTTTGAAATACCATTGATATAAGGTTGACTGTCATGTTTGCTAAAAAGATCAAGAGTTTGATTTTGCATTTAAAAGTTTGTTTCAATTTTGATTTTGTGTTTGAAGTTTGATTTGTTGATTGTTGTGGTTGTTTCTATTTGTTTTGCCAAAGGATGAAGGTTACAATTGATTTATTATGGATGATTGATTATCGTGGGTGAATCGAAATGAGACAGATGGATTTTTTCAAATATTTGGATGTTTTTGATGTTTTTGAAATGTTATGAGGTTGTTTTTTTATTTTTGGGTTATTTAAATTTTTTTGTGTTTTTTTTTTAGATTTATGAATATTTTTGTGTTTTTGTGTCTCGGTGGCTTGTCAATGATGGCCTTGCCTACATTTAAGCTCAAAAATGGCATAGTTCGGATAACCATGTTTTTGACTTTTTCTAACTTTTTGACCTATTTTGGGATTTTGATATGATTTGGATATTTTTTAGATTTTCGCATGATTTTGATTATTTGGATATGGATATGTGTGATGATATCACTGATCTATTTTGGGATTTTGTTGAAAACCAAGCTAAGGTTGATTGATTTGATCCATGGATTATGATGATAACATTGTTGAGGATACACAACAATGCAAGGATAGTGTTAAGCAACACGAGGACTGGGAAGGATATCTCGAGATGGTGATGGATTGATTAGATTTGATTGATCAAGATTTTGAAGCTTAGTTTGGAACAAAAGTTTTTTTGAATTATTTGATGTGATGTTGAAGTGAAAATTAGATGCATCTGATATTGATTGTTTGGATTGATGTTCGGTGAAAGATAAAGCTTGATAAGGAACATCTTCTCATCAAAATGTGTCATGGGCTAGTGATTTGGATTTTTTGCTTACAAGTGTTTTGACCAATTTGATTTTACATTTTTCCAATGTTTGGATCACCACATAAGTTGGAAAATATAGATCAAGATTTATTCTTAAAGAAAGATGTAAATATATGCCCCCAATGTCTAGCAATGTACGGAATGCCATGGGTGGATTCTTGGATAGATGTATGGATGCATGGATATGGTAAGCACACAAAGGATGCTAAGGATTATCTTGTGATAAGATAAGGTGTTTGAACATAGGATGCTCATTTGGATAGTGCTTCATGGCTTAGATAATGTTGGGTAGGATAGGATCAATGATAATGACCCATGTCAAGATGTTTACCATAAGCCAGTGTAAAGTGTACACCAAACTTTTATCAAGATCGAGATACTTTGGAAGATGGAAGTAGATGGATTGGATAATAGGTGCATAGATGAATGGATTTATTATGGATAAAATGGATGGAATGTTTGATTTATTATGGATGAGATAAGATGATTTCACCTAAATTGGCGTACATAGATGCTTGATTCTACACATGACACCTGTTTGCTAGGTTTTCATCATGGTACTTGTCCAAAGTGCCACCATAGTGGTTTTCACTAGAGGATGATTTTTTATCTTTCTATTTTCATTATTTTTTTTTGTTTTTTGTGAAAGATTTTATGTTCATGTCAAACCACCGAGTGGTGTCAATGTAGATGCTTCTATCATAATGTGACATAGATATCCTACTTGAAGAAGTTGCTTTTCCAAAATACGTGCACTTGAATATAAATTTTGAGATTCTCAATCTACTTTGTTGATACCGAAGTTAACTTTATCTTTCTGTGCACATTGTAATAGAATGCCTTCTAAATCCTTATGATGAAGGGTGGCTGCCAATACATGGTTAATGTGAGAATTGGATATCATGCATGGAGGAGTGGATGGTGGAGTATGTTTAGGGATAGGAGATGGATTGGTTGACAGCTTGGAACCTTTGACTCTCCAAACTTGGGATGATGAGTAATGATGGGTGGATACGAAAGTGTGCATGGAATTCGGACCAACTGCTTGATATACTTTTTACGTCACTTGGGAAGCCTGATTTTGAATTTGTGGACATCATTGATGGATACATTTCCCTTTTTTATTTTTCCCCATAGTTTCTTTAACTGATGGAGTTTGATAGAGATGGTCTATCTTTGTATTTTTTGGTGTCCATGTATATTTGATTTTTCAATTATGCTTCCTAACTTCTTTTTCTTTGATAACATTCTTTGTGCTTTGATTTGAATCTTTCTTTTGATTTTGGTCCCAATTCATGGATGGGGTGATGGGTGGATGAAGATTCGTGACATGGCTAGTTGTAGTATTGGCATTGGTTTCATCATAAGAATTCTTTGTGCTCTCTATGTTAATGTTTGCTTGAGATGAAGTTTCCCTAGTATTTTGGAGGTAGTACCTTCATGATTTGATTCTTCTTATTTCAAGATGTCTTTTTTAGCAAGCATTATTTGATAAATGACCAATGTAGATGGTGTTATTTTAATTTGCTACTTTGCTAACTCTGGAATATCTTGTTCTATCTAACCTATTTCCTTGAGTGGATAATGTTGGATATCTTCATACATGATGTCCTCAAATCTGAATTTGGGATATATTTGATCTTGATGTTGACAACTTGGCCTGGCTGTAGGAATCAATAACTGTAAGAACAGGCCCAAATAATAAAACAACAACAAACAGGGAAAAATAGAGCACAAAACAATGAGAAATGGCTGAAAGAAATTATATTGATCTAACTTGCTTACATACAATCTTACAAATTACCTCAATAGTAGTGTTGTTCACAATGGACAGCCTCATATTGATACTTGCAGCCTCTAAGATCTAGAAACTTCTAATGTTCTAGATATCTCTAAAATCGGAATGTTCTTTTCCTTGAACAACTTCTAGTAGCTTCTAGTTTCTAGAAGGTTCAAGCCCTTCTAGAAGATTTTGGTTCTTCTAGAAATATCTTGTAACTTTTCTAGACAATCTTATTCCTTAACATCCCCCCTTAAGATTGGATAGAATATTACAAGCAAGATACAAAGAAGAGGGGAAGACACAAGTGAGAGGAAGATACAAAGGAGAGGGTAACATTATACTACCATCCCCCCTTAATTTTCACCTCTAACATACCAAGCATTTTTCTCAATTTTAAGAATTTGGCTTCATTCATACTCTTAGTAAATACATCAGTTGTTTTTTCTTCACTTGGACAATATTGTAGATTGACAACATTTGCTTGAACAAGATCTCGTATGTAGTGAACATCAAGCTCAATATGTTTTGTCTTAGCATGAAAAAATGGATTGTTGGCAACCTATATAGTACTTTGATTGTCACAATACAAAGTAGTAGCAGAACTTTGGGAAAAACCAACCTCAAATAGAAGATTTTGAATCCAAACTACTTCCTTTCCTGCTTCTTTTGTTGCTCTATATTCTGCTTCACATGAAGACAATGATTTAGTTGTTTTATTTTTGTTGCTCCATGTAATAGGGCTTGCTCCAAGCTAAAAAACATAACCGCCTGTAGATTTTCTATCATCTATATCACCTCCCCAATCTGAATATGTAAATCCAACCAAATAAATTTAGGACTTTTGGCCATAGTAGATGCCATAGTGTAGTGTTCCATGAACATACTGCAATATCCTTTTTGTAGCCAACCAATTATTTTCTTTAGGTTCCTCCATAAATCTCGATACTTGATTTACTGCAAAACAAATGTCTAGTCTAGAATGAGTTAGATAAACCAATCTGCCCACAAGTTTCCTGTATAAAGTAGCATCAACCTTCTTGGAAGTACTTTCTTTAGTAAGCTTGGTTCTAGACTAAAATGGAGTAGAAGTTGGCTTGCATTCTAGCATGTTAAACTTTTCTAAAATATCCAAAGTATATTTTGATTGGTAGAGGAATAGTCCATCATGTAGTCTGCAAACTTGTAAACCAAGAAAATAGTTTAATTTTCCCAAATCACTCATATGAAATGCCCTTTTAAGTTCTGATTTTAAATTATTGATTATCCCAATATTTGTTCCAACAATGAGTAAACCATCTACATAAACTACAACAAGAATAATCTCATCTTGAACTTTCTTCACATAAAGATTCGTATCAGATCTACACCTTTTAAAACCATGAAGCTGAAAATATTTGTCTATCTTTTCATTCCATGCCCTTGGTGCTTGTTTTAGACCATAAAGTGATTTTTTAAGTTACAAACAACGTGAGGATGTTGCTCATCTAGAAAACCAGGTGGTTAATTCATGTATATTTCTTTAGCTAAATCTCCATTTAAGAAAGCATTTTTAACATCCATTTGATGAACATGCCATCCAAGACTAGCTGCCAAAGAAAGAATAATTCTAACTATGCTCATTTTGATGATAGGAGAAAATGTTTCTTCATAATCAACACCTTATTTTTTATTAAATCCCTTAGCAACCAATCTAGCTTTGTATTTTTCTATGGCTCCATTAGATTTGATTTTTTTTTGTAAACCCATTTGCAACCAATAACATTCTTACCTTTGGGAAGGGGCAAAAGTTCCCAAGTTTTATTCTTTAGCAATGCATCATATTCCTCTTGCATGGCTTTCTCCCATTCTTTCATCCCTCTAGCTTGCTCATATTAAATTGGGTCATTTATTTGTAAGACTTTTTCCATGAGGGCGCTGCCATTCCTTCCTTGGAGTTTTGGGCTTTTTCTATATATCTCTTCAATACTCTTTGTCTTTTGTCTAACTGGAAGTTCTTCTTCATCATCACTATTATTAGTTATATCATCTTCATTAGTAGTAGTGCTCCTATCATCCTTGTTAATAGAGTTTCCATTGCTTTATAAAATATCTGAAATGTGGAAATCATTTGTGGCTGTAAGCTGTGAATGTTCATCAAACTTTATATCTCTTCTAATAAAGATATTTTTTGTTTCCAAATCATACAATCTATAAGCCTTTGACTCTTCACTATAGCCCATAAATAAACACTTATGAATTTTTGGTTCTAGCTTTTTCATGTTTTCTTCTAGGATGTGAGCCCAAGAAATACACCCAAATACTTTAAAATACCCAATGTGAGGCTTTCTTCCACTCCATGATTCTTCAGGAGTGACATTTGTGAGGGCTTTGGTGGGGATTCTATTCACAATATGTGCAACACTAGAGATAGCCAATCCCCAAAATTTATTATGCAAACTTTTGAAATGCAACATACAACATGCAATTTCTAAAAGAGTTATGTTCATCCGTTCAGCTACTCCATTTTGTTGAGGGGTATATGAAACTGTTCTTTGTACCTTAATACCATATTTTTGACAAAATGATTCAAATGCATAATTGCAATATTCACCCCCATTGTCTATCCTTAAGAATTTAATTATTTTTCCACTTTGGTTTTCAACTAATTCCTTAAACCTTTGAAATACCTCAAAGACTTAACTTTTCCTTTCAAGAAAATAAACCCATACTCGTCTACTATAATCATCAATAAAGTGAGAAGGTACCTAACACCTAAGATGCAAGGATATCCCAGTTCACATGAATCACTATGAATGAGTTGTAGTGGATGACTTTCTCTCCATGCTTTTCCTAAATCAAAAGGATCTCGATGGTGTTTCCCTAACACACATCCTTCACATACACCTTTAGATGTTAAAATCTTTGTTAATCCTCTAACCATATTCTTTCTAACCATGTCTTGTAATTTTCTATAATTTGTATGTCCACGTCTAGCATGCCATAGTTTTGACATATAATCACTTTGAGCAACAAAAGCATAGGAGAGTGTGTATTCATCATTAGCAAATCCAAAAAATTTAAAGAGACTTTCCTTATGGTCAATTCTACCAATAGCAATAACACTTTTTGGGTCTTTTCTATCTCTTACAATAACTTGATCAGTAGTAACAACAAACTCATATCCAGCTTGAGAAATTCTATATACTAAGATAAGATTCACCCCCAATCCTTCAACCAGTAAAACATCTTTCAAAGTTCATTTGTTACACTGACAGTTCTTGTTCCTAGAACTAATAGTTTCATTTTATTACCAATAGTGATTTCTTGATCTGAATTCTTTCCTTCATGAAAATCAATAAATAAAGATCTATCTCCAGTCATATGAAAAGATGCTCCTGAATCTAAAATCCATTCTTTATTAGTATCTAAAGAAAAGTATCATCCCTTTACTCTAGATGTATTTTTAGTTTCAAAATTTTCCTCTACAATTGATTTTACTTACCTGGAGATGGCTAAAAAACTATGTTTATCTGTCTGTCCTTCCTTAAATCGTTCTTTCTTAGGCTTGTATTGTTGTCTTTCATTGTTCCTCTTCTTCAAACAAAATTTTTCCATGTGATTCTCACCTCCACAATACCTACAAATGATGGGTTTTCTTTCTAACTGCTTTTCTACATATTCATTTCTAGAAAACTGGTTAGAACTACCATTATTTTGAAATTTATTATATTATCCTTTCCAATTCTTCTTTCCATCATCATATCTATTTACTCTTAGTTGCATACACATGATTCTTCTTAATGTAACCTTCTTTAATAAGTTGAGCTTCTTCACCTAAAATTGACTTACAAAATTGATCAAAAGTTTGTTGGGGGGTATTAGGATTTATCTATATAACCCTTTTCCTTGATTATTTAAATACCTTGTAAGGTTGGGGAAGCTTACTTTCAACCATTGCAATCAACTAAAAATCCTTTTTTGCATATTCAATACCTATTTTCTTCAACTGGGCATTTAAATATGTAAACTCATTAAAGTAATCAACCATTTTTTCAAAATCAGCTAGGCCTATGTTCACCAATTTCTCTTCTATGCTAAACACACTAACAATATCTGAATCTTTATAATATTTTTCTAAATTCTCCCATAGTTCTATTGGATTATCAACATCAACAAACCTTCTATTAAGATTGGGACTCAAGGCCTTACCAATAATTCCTCTAGCTTGCTCCAGCTTGCATTTCCATAACTCCTTTTCTTTCTTTTGTTGAGGTTCTCCAATCTCTTTATTCACTATACTCCATAGATCCTTTTCTCTCAAAGAATTCTTAACTACAATATTCCAATCTACAAATCCACTTCCATCAAAGATTAGAAAACTTTCATTTGTAGAGCCCATGTTAGAAAAAAAATCCCTAAGACAAATAGATCAAACCACTTCAAAGATTATCTTGCTAATCAAATATCAATCCAACAATATCTTAACTCTGTTAGAAGATTTCTAGCTCTGATACCATGTAAGAACAGGCCCAAATAATAAAATAGAAACAAACAAGGAAAAATAGAGCATAAAACAATGAGAAATGGCTAAAAGAAATTATATTGATCTAACTTTCTTACATACAATCCAACAACTTATCTCAACAGTAGTGTTGTTCACAATAGACAGCCTCATATTTATACTTGAAGCCTCTAAGATCTAGAAACTTATAATGTTCTATATATCTCTAAAAATGGAATGTTTTTTCCTTGAACAACTTCTAGTAGTTTCTAGTTTCTAGAAGGTTCTAGCCCTTCTAGAAGATTCTAGTTCTTCTATAAACATCTTGTAACTTTTCTAGACAATCTTATTCCTTAACAATAACCTCATGTTCTTGTGTAATAATTTCAAGAGTAAAGGGATCTTTTTTTTGTATGAAGATCATCTGCGTGTCCATCCAAAGAAAGCGTCTCATGGGTAGATGGAGTATGTGTTATATAGATATGATCATCATTTGCAACATCTTGTGTAGATTGCAAAGTGTCCATGAGATCATTGTAGCATCTTGTAGATATAGATTCTTGATCTTGATTAATTTTGGAATTGCTTTTGACGTGCTTTGGATCAAGTTCTTGACATGGGTCAACTTCAAGGGATGGATTGCTTATAAAGGGTTCTTAGATGTCTTCATTAGGCATGGGAAGTGGCTCAATATCCTCTTGATGTTTGAGTGGATTTGGATCAAGTTTTGAGTTGAGGATTCCTTCAATATCTACAACCATGAGGTCAAAGGATGTCAATATGTCTTTGAAAGGACCATTTCTAGACTTTGGTGGAAGATGTTGATCAAGCTTTGGAATAAATTCTTAAGATATGTTCTCTAACTCATTAGGCGATGTAAAGACATTGTCAACATGATCATGGTGGATGGGTCTTGGATTATGTTAATAGGATCAAATAATGTTAACACTCCTTGAAATAGATCATTGTTGGATATTGTTGATGGGTTTTTATCATGATTAAAAAGTGACTATTGATGTATGTTGATTTGATCGTTGGATGAGGTAGAAACATCTCCAAGTTGCTCACTAATGGATAGATCTTGATCATTATCCTCAATAGTTGTGTTGGAGACATCGTCACTGCTATCATTAGTGGTTAAATCCTGATCATCATCCTTGATAGCTAATTTTCTTTGATCAAGAAGGTATTGGATGATATTTTTGAGTCGAATACAATTTAATGTTTTACGAATATTTTCTCTATGATACTCACAATAAGCTCTACCCTTATTCCAATGGAAGTTTATGAGAGCTGAAAGCACTTAATTTTTGACGAATTATGAGTATTGCATTAACTAGCTTTTTTAATGTTGATTCAATTGGCTCTCCCAAAGGAGTGTATTCACGTTTGCTACCTTGTGAGATTTGTACTTGTTGAAATTGACCTTGTGGTGATTGATTTTCAAGATGTGGTGATTGGGCTTATTGTTGATGTTGTTGACCTTGATATCCAACCTCTTGACATTGGGGATATTCTTCTTGATGAGGTTGTGGAGACAACTCAATGTTTTGATGGCATGGTTTAAACCAAGGGGGAGTGTGTATATTGTGGGGTGGAGATGTCTCTTGGCATAATGAATCAACTATTTTGGTAAGTAAAGCAATTTTATGTCACAAAATTTGATCTTGACACCCTTGATATAATTGATTTGGTTGTTGGTCAAGCATATTTGGAATGTATACTTGTGGTGTTTGTATGTGATCATGGACAAATTGATTTTGGACAATGTTCTGATTTGGGATGATGTTTAGTTTTTGTATTATAGGTTGGCATTGAACATTGTTGTGGTTTTGAAACACGTTGCTTTGATTTAGGTAACCTTGATTTTGCATGGTGTTACCTTGACTTGGATCAATACATTGAATTGTTAACATATTGTTTGGACTTTGAACAACATTGGTATGATTCGCAAACATATCTATCCCATAGTTCACCAAGTGTTGATTTTGATATGTTCATGTTTGGTAAGCTTGTATTTGGTATATTCACATTTGGAATGTATTGATTTGGTGGGATAATGTTGTTTTGCTAAAGACTCATGCATTGATCATTTGGTTGATAGATTTGTAGGTTTTGACTTTGATTTGAATTTATCATAGGGAATGGTGTTCCAAATTTTAGACTGGGCATATTCACATTTGTTGTATTATTGAGTTTTGTAGGAGATAATTATCCCATGTACGGATTGTATAAATGTGAGTTTTGATAATCAATTACCAGTATTTTAAGCCTTTGATAGTTTGGTTGATTTAGATAACTCATGATGTATGAATCAATTTTATATTCCATGTTTTTCTTGTTTTTTGACCTTATTGCAAAAGTGACCCTCTATGATGTTTACGATCAATGATGAGATGAAGGACGAAAGGGTGAGTGATATGGGTGTTTGAACTTTTAAGAACTTTGATCAACACTAGACTTTAGGATTTGATTTTGATTGGTCTGATTGGAATGATGAACTTGTAAACCCTAAGACGTTAGATGTGGTCTTAGGATGAACTTGTCCAAAAGGAGTGCTAATTTAACTAAAGGTATGAGAAAGGATGCATTCTCACACTTCTAACTAAACAAGGTTATTTTGATTTGTTTTAAGGATTAACCCAAGTGTAGAATTTTGATTTTTTTTCCAAAGATCTAAAAGTTGTTTATGAGGTGGGTTTTGATAAATGAAGGGGTTTATTTAGATCCTAGATGAACCTAATAGGGACCTTGTTTACAAGACCAAGATAGTGAAGAACATGCTTTACCCTATGAGTAGTTCAAACCAAAAGACCAATATTTTGCTTGGAAGACCATAAGACAAAAGATAACAAGCACGTGTGGGGTTCAATTGATTTAATCTTTTATTGAATGGATTATTTTACCACATCAACACATCTTGTTTAAATTTAAAACTAAATGTCTATGTCTAGGCTCCTTTTCATTCCACATGGTCCTGTATAAGAGCGAATTTGCACCCCTTATGCAAATTCCCCTTTTTCCCTTCTCCACTTTAGAAAACCAAAATAGAAGGCTAAATTCCACCTAAGCCCACTACCTTCATTCCACTTGGAAATTATTTTGTGTGTTGGCAGATGAATAACTGTCGTGGATGCTCGTGTGAAGTGTAGACGTCCATGCAGTGCACTTACATCCCTGGAAGATTCCCACGTCTGGAGCCTACAGAGGCATTACACTTCTCATTGGGAGTTGACTTGTAAGGCCCCCTTTGACTGGCCGACCCGAATATGGTCATTTTCTTCATTCGCTCCTTCAAAATCACTATTCACTCTTTCATTTCATCTTCTAAGCATTCAATTGAACTTCTCCAACTCTTCTTTTGCACTCTTCAAGCATTCTAGCAGCAACAGCATCACTCCATCAACTCAGTAGAGCAAGTGTGGAACAACACCATTGCAGTAGAGGCTTGAGTCCTCTCATTTTCTCCCCAGTTAGCCTTGAGTGCTCTTGGTGGAGGTGGTAAGCTTTCTACTCCTCTCCTTTATTATTTGGTTGAGTGGCACATTACTGTTTGTAGTGTTTTAGTGTTCTCTACTTTACTTTCCTTCTTGATCATACTATTTCTCCATTATCACTTTCGTGGTTGTCCATGGAGGTGGAAACATCTAATCAGGGGTCTGACTGAGGTAGAACCCTATATAGCCACCCAACAATTTTCCTCTTCATTTTGTGTAGGTGGACATGTGGCTTGGAGTTAGCTGGTGAACAAGTACTACCTTTGTGAGGCTATTTTTGTCATCTTAACTCTTGCTTACCTGCTTTATCATATTCGAACATATCTTTCCTACTTCTTAATCTTGTTTTGTCCCTTTGGAAGTAGTTAGCTAGGTTGTTAGTTAGTTTTCCTGTATCTAACCTTATCTCTTCAGTCCTCTAGTCGCACAGATGCCAATGCACCTGAGAGATTCCAACTCGTTGCGTTGTCATCCTAGAACCACACTTTTGTCCTCAAGCAGAGAGCTTCCTGAGGTGCAGAGTTAAACCCAAAAACTGACTTTCCTAGCCCCATTCTATATTTCGGGTTTGCAGAGTGATTTAGGGACATTATAGTCCTCATCAGTCTCATCTTGTATTTCCTAACACCTCATTAAGTTGAGGTAATTTAGGGCAGCCCTTTGCTCTTGGCTCTTCGTGACCTGGGGCCTTGAACGTGGTTGGTCCCTCTCTCTTACATTTTTGGTGAACCCAACGTAAACCATTTTGGTTTCACTTTGTGATACTGAAAATTCCTTTCCTCGTATTCTAGGAGTGTTGTAGTTGTGAGTGTTGTGAGGCTATCACCTTACAACCCAACCTGCGACCCCTAGTTGGCATAGTTGGAAGGTTCTAAAGGTGGTGCATAGTGAAACCTTAATTGGGTCACCATCTTATCCTTTTGCCTTTAGGGAATCTGTGAGAGTATTGTATAGTGTGTGTAATGGCCTCCTTGCATCAACCTATCCCCTTTGTGTAGCCTGTGGACAGTGGTACTGGCATAACCTTCACTTCATAGGACCTATCAATGGGTTCTAATACAAAACCATCTACATCCTTGCACGGATCAATAGAAACATTGTATCAAGTGTTCTCATTGATCTGACATCACAAGTAAACATCATAATTGAGGAGATCATGATAATTAACTTCTTACACAAAGATGGGTATGATGCACCTATGAGCACCATCTGCACGCACGATGGACTTTTCGTGCCCCCTTTGGGTAGTATTGTCCTGTTGGTCTTGGTCAAACCTAAATCCATAAAGCTCATGTTTGACATTATCCCTAGGTATGAACTCTTTAGAGTGGAGTTGGGTATCCCTTGGTTAGTGGCTATGAACGTGGTACCCTATGTCATGTATAAATGTTTAAATTTTATCCACGGGGGTTATGTGCATGTAATTCATGACACTGATTATAAACCATCAGTTTCTCATGGTTGCTACTCCTTGGACTACTCTTGGTCTCCGCTCGTTGGTCCCCTTCCACTTAGGACGGACCCCTTGCACTGAATGTATCAGAATTATAAGAAAGGGTGCCTAAGGAAAAAAGGGAGAAACCCTTTGTCACCTTATGTTGTTTCACATAGGGCTTGCTTAAAAGCTGACAGTGATGTCGCTAAGGCACGTAGAAGGGAAGAAGAGAAATGGTCCTGAGATCCTCCTTCTTCCTCTTCCACTATTCAGCCTGACCCTTCCTTTCACCCTACTAAGGTGCCATCGTATTTCATTCCAAATTTGCAAGAGAATCTTATGGTGCCCACTTGGTGAAAGCCCAAGCATCCCATGTTTGAGCTTCCTGTTTTTCCTACGAAGCCTAGGCCCATTCAATATAACAAGAAGAAAGGTTCCCATGGAGAGTCCTCTTTGTCTCAACCTCCATGGCCTCCTACTACTCCTGCTCCCAAAGCAGTGAATGGGAAGAAGCTCACTGCCGAGGAACTTGAGCTGACTCCCCTCGCTGCTTCTCAACCTACCCCTCTTTCTCCCGTTCAGGATCTTGTTCCTCTACCAAAAATGATTGTAGTGGACACTCCCATGGTTGATCAAGATCCTTTCATTCCTTGGTAGCTTCCGGCCTCTAGTTCAAAGAGTCATAAAAACCACCTTGTGCATGAGTGTAAGCACTGATGAAAGGCTCTCATGGTTGAGCAGGCCGCCTTGCAAAGGAAGGAAGAGGAGACAACCACCCCTATATTAGGAACTTTTGTAGTGTCTTACTCTCTCCTCCCCTTTTCTTCCATTCAAACCAGCTTTGTATCACTTTTGGATTCCACTGTGAGTATGAATGTGCCTAACCCTAAAAAGGTGCAGGTGTTCATCACTCCTTCAGTGGAGTTATTGCTATTGATGTCTGTTTTGGATGTCCCACCTTTCCCAAATCCCATGGATATGATGAACTCCTCGGTCGTATCTACTGGGGTTCTTTCCTCCTCTTCCTTTGAACCTCTTGCCTCATCTATGGGGAGTTCTCCTCCTCTAATGAAGCAAAAGGTGGAGAGTGGTCCTTCTAGAAATGGAGGATGTAAGAAGAGCCCACCTTCCCCAAAAGGTGGCCCCGCATTGACTTTTTTTGACCTAGTTATGGAACCAACCCCAACTTCTCCTGAGTTTTTCACCGCTCCTGAATCATTTGGTGAGCCTAGTGGTGAATCTCAAGTGCAACCTTCCTTGTCTATTGAAGTAAAACATGGCACTCCTATAAAGTGCATGTTCAACTCTCTAGACAAGGTTTTGGCCTTGTCAGCGATCTTTGTGAAATCGTTGACCTTAGCTCCACAAGAGCTCATTAGAGAGGACCTTGCGGGGCCCTCTCCCTTGGCCCTTGTTGTGGGAGGGTCGGATGCTCCTCCTCTTAACATTCCACCACTTCAGGCTCATCCTCCTTCCCCCTATGATGATCTAGAGTGGGAAGCAGATGACCTCTTGGTCGATTAGTGTTAGGAGGAGGCCTCTTCTTTATCTTTAGATTAGATGTGTGTGTGTTCATTGTGATGTATTCCCCCGTGATCATGCTATGTGTGCCTAGATGACCCTCATCACCCCTGTTAGTGCTTGGATACAAGCATGGTTTTTATGTCATAAACCTTCTTCTATTTGTATCGTCATTCTTCCATGTTTGTCACTTGATTTTCGATAAATTGGGGATGATGCAAAGCGTTGGGGGAATTTAGGTTTCCCTTCCATGATGACCCATTTTTTTATTTTTACTTTTTCTTCTCGTGTAGTCTTCACATGGTCTGATATAGTAGGGGGTTTATGATAATTCATTTTATATATTGTTACTATACATATATATATATATATATATATATATATATATATATTTATATTTATGAGAAATATTGACCCTGAAATATCAAGCTACCCATGTGCCCTATGTTGTGTTCTTTTTCCCTTTTTTTTCTTTTCCTTTATCTTTCTCTCTTCCTTGCTTGGGTTGTCCTTCTTATGTGTGACAATGCTTCTTCTTCAACATCTTGATTTTTAGAAAACGCATTCGTTGCCAACGAATATTTTCTCAAAAATATTCATAAACTTCTTTTCAAGAATTGCATTCTCAACTTGAAACCCTACTAGAATGTGTTTCCTTCATCACAGGTTCATAAAGAAAGAACTTGAAAACCTTCCTCTGAAGTGAGAACAACTTTGATCTTCCTCTCGTGTGGGGGCATATTCTTACTTTCGATTTCCTTGATGAAGTGAACATCTTTCAAAAGGATACCTTGATGATGAATTGATTCAAGAAAAGAGATATCTTCTTCGCACTTTTGAACAACATGTCCCTTGAGTGGACCCCTTCTTCACAATGGGTTCATGAGGGACCCCTTTAAAAGTTCTCTAAATTATTGACGGTTTGCATGACTGTCTGCCTACTTGTCTACGTGGCCGCTTTTTGACTCTACAAAGTCCGCTTTCCTAGGTTTCCTCCATGCGAGAGATCTTGGGGGATACGTCCCTGTAGGTTTGAGAGCCTGTAGGGTGCTTCCTTTGAGCCTCCTCTATGCGATAGATCTTGGGGGTAGCTCCCCTGCAGGTCTATGAGTTTGTAGGGCGCCTTCCTCGGTTTCCTTCATGCGAGAGATCTTGAAGGACACCTTCCCTGTAAGTTTGTGGGTCTATAGGGAACTTACCTAGCTTCCTCCATATGAGAGATATTGGGGGACGCTTCCTTGCAGATATGTGGGTCTATAAGGCACTTTTCTAGGTATCCTCCATGTGAGAGTTCTTAGGGGACACCTTCTTTGCAGGTTTGTAGGCCTATAAGGCACTTACTTTATGGGGCTTCCTTCATGTGAGAGATCTTGGGGATTGTCTCATTGCAGGTTTGTGGGCTTGTAAGATGATTTCTTTCTTCAGCTTCATAGTTTTGCAGGGCTATGAATTCCTCTTTTTACCCTACACTCTAAAGTTCACCAGATCATGGATTGCTTCCTCAACAGTTCAGGTATACATTTTGAATGCTACTACTTCTTTGATCTACTTTACCGAAGCACTCATCAGTATTCATCCTCGCTAAAGTAGGGAAAAAATGTATAGGAGTGAATTTGCACCCCTTATGCAAATTCCCCTTTTTCCCTTCTCCACTTTAGAAAACCAAAATCGAAGGCTAAATTCTACCTAATCCTATTGCCTCCATTCCACTTGGTGATTTTTTTGTGTGTTGATAGAGGAATAACTATTGGGGATGCCCGCACGGTGCACAAACATCCACACGGTGTACTTATGTCCCTAGCAAATTTCTGCATCTGGAGCCTACAGAGGCGTTACACTTCTCATTAGGAGTCAACTTGTAATGCCCCCTTTGACTGACCAACCCGAATATGGCCATTTTCTTCATTCTCTCCTTCAAATTCACTATTCACTCTTTCATTTCATCTTCTAAGAATTTAGTTGAACTTCTCCACAACTTCGTTTTCACTCTTCAAGCTCCATAGCAGCAACAGCATCACTCCATCAACTCAGTAGAGAAAGTGTGGAACAACACCATTGCAATAGAGGCTTGAGTCCTCTCATTTTCTCCCCCATTATCCTTGAGTGCTCTTGGTGGAGGTGGTAAGCTTTCTACTCCTCTCCTCTATTATTTGATTGAGTGGCACATTACTGTTTGTAGTGTTTTAGTGTTCTCTACTTTACTTTCCTTCTTTATCATACTATTTCTCCATTATCGCTTTTTTGGTTGTCCATGGAGGTGGAAACACCTAAACGAGGGTTTGACTGGGGTAGGCCCCTATATAGCCACCCAAAAATTTTCCTCTTCATTGTGTGTAGTTGGATGTGTGGCTTGGAGTTAGCTAGCGAACGAGTACCTTTGTGAGGTTATTCTTATCATCTTAACTCTTTCTTACTTTCTTTATCATATTTGAGCATATCTTTCCTACTTAATCTTGTTTTGTCCTTTTGCAAGTAGTTAGCTAGGTTGTTAGTCAGTTTTCCTCTATTTAACCTTATCTCTTCAGTCCTCCAGTCGCACAAATGCCAAGGCACCTGAGAGATGTTAGTGCACCATGTTTTCATCCCAAAATTGTGCTTTCATCCTCAAGAAGAGAGCTTCCTGAGGCACAGAGTTAAACCTAAAAAATGGCTCTCCTAGCCCCATTCTATATTGCAGGTATGCATATTGATTTAGGGACTTTATAGTCATCATCATTCTCATCTCCAATTTCCTAACACCCCATTAAGTTGAGGTAAGTTAGGGCAGCCTTCCACTCTTGGCTCTTGATGACCTAGGGCCTTGAACATGGTTTGTCCCCCTCTCTTACAGGTCCATTATGTGAAAATCAAAAATTCAAGGCCATAATTTCCCTAGGTTGACTTTGAAGAGAGTAAATGGATATATGAGCCCAAATATTTAGAATCCTCTAAGGATAAAATCCCTAGGGACAAGCAGTAATAATTGGACCCTTCAAAGATATTCACTCTTTCCAAAGGGTTTGAAATTTTGATGATTTGTTTAATGTTTGTTTCAAAGTTTGAGATCCAAGCAATGTGTTTGACTGACTCACAAACTGCACAATCCTAGGCTAGAAATGGCCATACTTTGTTGAGTCCCCACTCAGATTTCTCCAAACACTAAGACAAAGCGAACACTTAGAAATTTTGCAATACTGGCACCCCTCCACAGTACACACTTCTCAGGACCACCAAATCTCAAAATCCTAAAGATCTAAAGACCTTAAAGATTTTTTTGTTTCAATTTTGAATAGTACAAATATGCGATGGCTTTAGAACGATCGTTCTTGCACCAACAAGTATTAAGGATTTTGGTAACTGAACAACTTTGGCTCTTAGTAACAAACCGAGAACACCCAGTCGTATACACACCCACTTTTCCACTAAAGGCTCTTACTACCGTTCCTGTTCCACTTAAGGCATGGTACTAGGTGCACTATGTTATATAGTCTAGGATAGAAGGTACTTTCTCATGATTTTATAACCTTTAATATAGCCTGCCGGTAAACATGCTTGCAAGAAATTGCCTGAGTTTCCCGTTGTGAGGTGTGTCTCATAGTAATTCCTCTCTTAAGGGTGAAATAAACCATAAAAGTACACTTGAATTGTTTCTCTTCACCCAAGATCACACGAAGCACAAGGGGAGAGGATACGCACTTAAAATGCACCAAAGACAAGATCACACAATTCAAGCACTTGTTCGTTTTAGCCTTCAAAGAAATGATGAATTCATTTTAAAGCACCAAGCTAAGTGTGAGTTTGTCTTGTTCAATTTTATCCCACAAAGCAATTTCTAGTAAGTTCCTAATGTTCAATTTTAGTCCAACTTTGACAAAGCTTGAGTTGATGGTTAATTTTAGAACCCAATTGAAAACAAGTAGTCCTAAAGCATGAAAGGAAAATAACATATGATAGGTTATTTTCCCATGATTGTTTGAAAACACTATTACAATGAATACAAAAAAAAAATTATTTCACTTCAATGCTTCATGCTTCTCTTAAAACCTATAATCTATACTCCAAATGTTAGATGAAATCAAGAAACGAGAAGTAGATAAATGATTAAGCATAAAAACCCTAAAACTTAGGCCAAGTTACAATGTGATTTGACTTTAGGTTCAAATTAAAAAATTTAACTCTACAAAAATTGAGAAAAACCTACACCATTGCATATCTTATGAAATTCTACCCCATTTTAAAAGCTTTGAAAAAGACCAATAAATGACCAAGATATGGCCATTTTAAGATGGGCTGCAAAAGCAAGAAAATAAAAGTGACCTTGTTTACAAAGGTGACACTATATTTCAAAAGTGACTCTGTATCATTACAAAGGTGGTGCTATATTTGCAAAAGTGATGCTCTAGTGAAAAAAATAAAGGCGATGCTCTATAGTAAACTAGGGACCTCAAAGGTGACTTTGCGATGACAAAAGCAGCTCTATTTACAAAGGCGACACTATATTTGCAAAAGTGATGCTTTGGTAATGTCAAAGGTGATGCCACTTCTTGGAACCTACAAATACATGATTTCTAATCTAAAATGTCAATTTTTTAAATGGTTAGCCCTCCCTCTAGCGCCAAAATGTGAACAATGATCTACACCTAGCTAAACAAAGACAACACAAACAAGGTTAGTCATTCAAATTAGCACAAACATCATTCCCTATGAGTTCCTTGATCATACTAAATGATGAAAACATGAAACAAAAGCACAAAAGAAAGCAAATGAAAGCATGTAAACACACAAAATATATCAAACCTCCATCTCATAGGGGGATTGGTGTCACTTTGATGTGAAAAGTGGCCCTTTCCCAATAACTTGTGATAAGCTTCAAGATCCTTGATGAATTTGAGTAGAGTAACAATGTGTAAGATTATGGATGAAAATGCATTTGATAAATTCCAATTGCCCTCAAAGATAGTGATAGAAATTGGATGATTGATGGATTAAATGAGCATAATGACTTTGCATGAGATTGTGGATCCATTTCAAGTAGAAGAGGCTAATACTTATAGGAGTGAATGGTTGAAGAAAGAGTGAAATTGGTGAATGTGGGACAAAAGGGGAGCCAATGAGAATGTGACACTTGTCCCAATTCTATTGGATGAGAGTGAAGCACATTTTGAGGAATGTGTTGAGTAAAGGAGGATGTAAGAGGAATAAATGACAATGGTTGAGGATTTGAAAGTTTGTAAGAATAATTAAATGAATATGGTTGAAAATTTGAAAGGATTTAAGAGGAGTTAATGAGGATGTAAGAGGAGTTAATGAATGTGCAAGAGGTTATTTAAAACCTTTAGAGGGAAACTAAATGAGGAGGTGGTTGGGAGGAATATTCCTTGGAATATGTCATTGTGAGGATAAATAGAAGAATTAGATAATTAAAAGAAATGAATTTCATGTGCAACCTGGTTAGTTGACCATGGGTTGATTTAACTCTTAAAGAGTTAAAAGCTAGAGGATTTGTTAATGATGATTAGAAAGTGATTTGTTTATTAATTCAGAATTAATTAACTTGGATGGATTAGGGGATTATGAAATTTGATTTGATTTGTTTAATCAAATGAGGGGATTTTAGGGGGATTTAATTAAATGATTTGATTTAATTAAATATGATGAAGATTAGTTAGAAGAAAGGTGAATTAATCTAATAAAGTCAATTATTTGATTAATTGTAAAAATTGTTGATTTTAACTAAATAATGTTGATTATTTAATTAATTGGTTAGTTCAAGGTGATTTAGGAAGAAATGATGTTAATTAATCAGAATTAGATGCATAGTATCAATCAGAACTTTTTAAGTGTCTACAGATGGTAACTTCTCTTCCCTTGAAATGAAACTTGACACATTGATGGTAGGTTGAAGCTACAGCTTTTAAGGCATGGATCCAGGGTCGACCAAGCAGTATGTTGTAGGAAAGATCTAGGTCTAACACTTGGGGTGTAGTTTCTGCAATGAGGGGGGCCACTTGAATGGTTAATGCAATGATTCCTTTTGATACCTATTCTTGGTCGTCATATGCCCTGATGGTGGTACTCTTTGTCTTCTCAATAGTATCCTCTGAATAGCCCAGATTTTTTATCAATTGAAGGGTGCAAATGTTTAGACCAGCACCTCCATCTACTAAGACTCTTTTAACCTTGTTCTTATGAATGATAACCTCAAGGTGTAAAGCACGGTTATGAGATGGTTGTGACAGTAGGTCTTATTCTGAGAAGGTGAGAAGGTGATTAGCAATATGGCCTACCATAGCTTGAAGTTGATCTGTATCAATATCCTCAGGAATGGATGACTCTGATAAAGCTTTCTCTAAGATTTCCCTATGTGTGGGTGATAGCCTCAATAGTTCTAAGATAGAAATTTGTGCGGGTGTCTTTTTAAGTTGCTCTAAGAGATTGTACTTACTAGTGCTTGTTGTTGGCTGAGTAGGTTGTGCCCTAGATTGGGATGGGACTCGTTGATTGGTGAATTTTCCACATCGTGTGGTGACTCCACACACCACACTATTCCCTTTGATGGTGACAATAGTGATGACGATATCACAAGAAGTGACCACATTTGAATAGGTATGTTGCACGTTTGTGTAGTCTTTAGAATTTCCAATGTTGTTTCCTTTGCTATGATCTGGCATAGGGTTCTTGTATATCTTAAGACCATGATTACCACCTGGTACCTCAACAAATATGGTATCATTCTCTATCAGCTCCTGGATAATGTTTTTGACCCTCATGTAGTTTTTCATTGTGTTCCCTTTGATCTTGTGAAAGTCACAAAGGTCATTCTCATTGTACCAAGATGGTTTCTCTTGTGGTTCATGGTAGTTTTCAAAGTTGGGAAGTGTTATCAGGTTTGACTCTACCAATTTCTTCATGATTGTTTTCATGGGTTCTGATAACTATGTGTACTTTCATTTAGGATAGTTGTTCTTGTTAGGGGTTTGCCTTTGTGATTTGGTGTTGTTGATCTAATTGTTCTGAGGGGGTGTTGTTTGTTGCATAGTTGGTTGAATGTTAGCAACTTGGTTATTTTTTGGCCTAGGAGCACTCAGGACCACCTTTGCATCTACCACACCATCATTCATTACATTCTTGTTCTTAGCCCAGACACAAGGCTTGTCATTTGAACTAGTTCATGGGAGATTATCTTTGTAAGCTTGAGTATTCCCCTATGAGATTAGAGCTCTCTCAATGTTAAATTCTCTAGGGAAAATCTTGTCATAAGACGTGATGCATTCAATTTTCAAGTGGTAGGATAGATTTGGATTTATATTTTCTATGATGATCCCCACTTGTTGTTCATCGGGAAGAGGCCATTTGCTCTTACTAGCTCTTTGCCTCCATCATTGTAACAAGTTAGCAAAATTTTCTCCTTTGTTTTTTCTGAGAGTGTACAACTCTTCTAGGCTTACATCCATGTCAAGATTAAAGGAGAAGTGATTGATGAATTTATTGATAGTTTCTTGAAAAAAATTGATAGCAGGAGGCAACTGAGAAAACCAATCCATGGCAGGATTTGTTAAACTTCGGGGGAAGAGGAACATTAAATAAGAATCATTGTAAGCAACCTTCATACACAAGATGTTAAATTCTTTGACATGGTCCACAAGACTTCATCTCCCTTTGTATTTATCAAATTTGGGAATTTCAAAACTAGAAGGGAACTTTACCATGTCGATATTCCGATCAAATGGATAAGGACATAGGTTTTGTGTATGGAGCTTCTTTGTCTTGCCCATCTAAAGCTTTTACATTTCTTGTGACAACACCTTATGTTGTGATGCTAGATCATCTTGCGGGGTTGGTGGAGGAACATATGGTGGGATGATGGATGAGTTCTAATATGATAAGGTGTTGTATGGGGTATATGGTGGTGTAAGATTATGTGAAGGAGATTGCGGCATGGATGTATATGTTCCTAACTTGTTTGTACCGATGATGTTCGATTGAGGGTTATAATAGGAACATTTTTTTGTTGTTGTTGGGTATACTACTAAGCTAGTAAGGCTTGTTGTTGAGCTTCTTGTTGTTGTTGTGCTACTAGGTCTCTTCGTTGGGCTTGTTGTTGTTGTGCTAATAATAAGGTCACTTGATGGGCTTGATGTTGCTGTTGTGCTAAGGTTGCTTCTTCTTGTTGTTGTTGTTGTTGTTGTTGCTACTATTGTATGGCTGCTAAGGCCACTTTTTGTTGTTCTTATTGTTGGGTTGTTAAGGCTGCTTGTTGTTGTTGTTGTTGGGCTACTAAGGTTGCTTCTTCTTGTTGTTGTTTTTTTTGTTGTTGGGCTGCTAAGGCTACTTGTTGGCATCGTTGTTGTTGTATAGCTTGTTGATAAGCTTGTTGTGCTTGTTGTAAGGCTAAGGCATGCACTTGTAATGTAGGATCGGGTGGTTATTGGGACATCTATGATGGTTTTTGAGTGGTGATGTTTTGAGTGGGTAGCAGACAGGTGATGAGAGGTTGGGGGTTCCCTTGCTTCAACATTCCTTGTAAGATAGTGGATTCAGGTGGAGGAATGTGGGTTTGACATCCTATTAGATTTTGCATGGTAAAGGGGACTGTGGAAAAAGAGGAGGATGGTGCCATTAGATTGTGCAATGGGAATGACACCCTAGGACCTTGAGTCCATTGATTAAAAAGGTTTCCTTGTCCCATGTCTTGATGATTTCCTTGTGTTATGGATGTAGACAGGGTATTACCTGGGTTGATGGGTTTTGTTACCAAGGGATTGTTTTAAGATGGGTTGATAATGGATGGGATAGATGTTTTTTGAACCATCGCTATGTTTGATGTATCCATGAGAGGATTAGATGAATATGTCCCTTGTGGTGTTAAAGGCTATTTTTTCATGAGGGTATTTCCTTTCCCTTTTGGATCTACTTGGTCCACACTACTTTGTGTGATGTTGGGCACACTTGTGGTACTCATGGGTATGGATGAAGAGGGGTGTCCTCAAAATTTTGAGGTTGTGGTGGAGTAATGAAGTTCAAGGGGTTTATATGGTTGTTTAGGATCTTCAAGAATGGTAGGAGCGCCAAATGTTGGTGTCCAAGTGGTCGTTTGGGATAGAGGATTGGTTTCAAGTGTTCTACTTTCAAATGGAAGAGTATGACCAAAGTCCTTAGCAAGGCTAGTTGCAAGACTAGAAATGGATGTTTGATTTAGCCCCAGGGATGGAGTTGTGAAGCCTTGTGTCAAATTTTGTGCAACAAATAATGGGGAAATTGGAGATACATTTTCAAATGCCTGATGTTCAATGATTTCCTTCCTAGTACATTCAAATTGATTGTTTGTAATGTCTTCAATCTTGTATGGCCTTGATTGTGATGAAGGTTGTTATGATGGAGTAAAATGACTTCTTGTATAAAATTCTAGAGGATTTGGATCACTTGAGGTAAATTTAACTTTGGTTCTCTCCATGATTCTCTTGTGTTGTGATCTTGTTTTTACCATAAATTTTGGGTCACCTCTAGGAGAGTTGTGTTGTGATTTACAATGTTTGAACTCTCTAGTTGACTCAAACCTAGGTAAAATGGGCACTCTAAGTCTTTTTGGATCAATGATGAAAATGGGTGATGAAAAGATGGGTGATGTGGGGAGTGATCTTCGCAAACATTTTGGGACAACACTTTTAACTTAAGTTTGAAGTTTTTATGTGCGGATAAAGGATGTTGATGAACTTGGAAATCTTTAGGGTAGACTCGTGACCTTCAAGATGAACTAGTTCAAAGATGATAACTAATTTACCTAAATTCATGGAAAAGGATTCATTTCACATACAAAGTAGCTAAGTTAGGGGTTAGTTTGATAGGTGTTTTAAGTCAAAAAATGTTGGTGTATTCAAAAAATTTGTAAAGTTTGGTGAAGTGAAGGATGAAATTTTGATGGAGGGTGAATGAAATGTTTGATCCAATGTTGACTTAAAGTGAATCTTTGTTTGATAAGACCAAGGTAGTGAGAAACATGCTATACCTCTAAAGTGTTCAATCCTAAAGACCCAATGTTTTAGATAGGTTCATTATCATGAAAAAGACCAGGATTTTGACCCAAAAAAACATATACAATTTTGGACTGTTCCTTGAAACACGTTTGTAGAAGTAGTATAATAACTTGGTTCTATTTTGGTGAAGTGTTGCAACGTTTTTTTTTAGAGCTTTTGGAGTAATATGCATAAGTTTAAAATGACAACCTGTAGACCTTCTCTTGGGGATTCTAATTTTGTGTGAGATCATTTAGAGAAGTTCAAGATTACAAAAAAGATGTTTATTGCCACGTGGGTGGTGGTAATATGGGCCTTCCTACCATAATATCAGCTTGTTCCTCTTTCATCTATGATGTAGGTTACATTTCTCCAATGGGCTAGTGTTTCCTTGGTTTCAAAAGTGAAGCTTCTCAAACTGCTAATTATATCATTTTGCTCCCCGTTAATGAGTTTAAAGTTTGGTTGAATGATAGCACCTTCAAGATCAAGTTGTTCAACGGGAGCGATCAATCTCCAAATAGTCATGTGGGGTTCAATTGTGTCAATTTATATTGCTTAAGTGAATTTCTTTTACCACAAACACTTGTCTTGATTATGTTTTCAAACTATATGTCTATGTCAAAAAAAACATCATAGATTTCACAATGTCCATTTTGTGAAAAGGATGAAGTTCAAGCCATAGTTGCTTATGTTAACATTGGAAAATATGCATTGAAATGTAAGTCAAGATATTTAGAAATCTATAAGGATAGAAATCCTTAGGACAAGCATTAATATCAAGGCTATTTCAAAAGGTATCCATATTTAAACCAAAGGGTTTGAAATTTTGAAAAGATTGTGAATGTTTATTTGTAATATTTTGGAACCAAGAAAAGTATTAAACTGACTCACAAGCATTTATAATCCTCAGTTGAAATGGTCATACTTGTTGAATCCCCACTTGGATTTCTCCAAACACTAAGACAATGCAAACAATTAGAGATTTGGTGACATTGGCTCCCCTCCACAGCACACACTTCTCAGGACCACCAAATCTCAAAATCTTGGAGATCCTAAGATCCTAAGGATTTTTCTGTTTCAATAATAAATAGTACAAATGTGGGGCAGCTTCAGAACGATCATTCATGCACCAACAAGCAATAAATATTTTTGGTAACTAGATAAATTGGTTCTTAGTAACAAACCAAGAACACCTAGCCATATACACACCCACTTTGCCACTTAAGGCTCTTACTATTGTTCCGTTCCACTTAAGGCATGGTACTAGGTGCAGTGTGTTATGCAGTCTAGGATAGAAGGTACTTTCTCATGATTTCCCAACCTTTAATATAGCCCGTTGGTAAATGTGCTTGTAAGAACTTGCCTATGAGTTTCCCATTGCGAGGTGTGTCTCATAGTAAGTCCTCTCTTAAGGGTGACACAAAGCATAAAAGTGTAATTAAGTATTTCTCTTCACCCAAGATCGCACCAAATGAATTCATTTTATGCACCAAACAAAATGTTAAGTTGTCTTGTTCAATTTTAAACCCAAAAAAAATGATGAAGTGAGGGTTCAATTTTAGTCCCATTTGAGCATTCTTTTTGTGACCCAAATGAAAATTAGTGTGGTCCTAAAGCATGAAATTAATTTAGCATAATAATTGGGTTATAATTGCCCCAAAAGCATCAAACACTTGTTACAATTATAAGGTTGAAAGATGACAATGCTTCTTCACTTTGCCTTGTATCGTTCAACCTGAAAAACCATGTTAGTCTAACAACCAAAACAACATTAGAAGCATGTTAGCAATCTGATAAAGTGAAAAAAATAAAACACATGCTAAAAAATTATCATTAAATTTCTTACCAGAGTTGGGCGTTGCTATTCACGATAATGTCACTCTGGTGAATTTGGGTGTCACTTTACAAAGAAAATAGTGAGCATGATAGCGTCACCATTTTGAGGTGCATCACCATTTGTAAATCTTTGATACCTCTAAAAGGTATTAGCATCGTCATTTATTTAATCAGCTTTGGGATATTAAATAGGCGTTGATGTTTCAAATTATGATAGCATCACTATATGGTGATGCCCAAACAAAGTGTGTCGCTCAAATTGTTTTGGGCATCGTTGTTTCCTGAAAAAGTTAGAACAGAATTCAAGATAGACATTGATTAAATTTGATTGGTTTTTCCCTCCTTATAGTGCCAAAATGTGATCGGATGAATTAGTATGGACCGGTTACACTTGATCCATGAAGAATTGAAGCATAACGAAGCCACTATTATCGAATCTCAATAGGATCATTCAAATGAAAGTTAAACTAAAAATTTATCAACACAAAGCATTCTAAACTACGAAAGTGTTTAAATGTCTACTCAAATCCATCTGAAATTTATCCCGTTGTGGGAGTGGTGTCGCGTTGATGTGGAACGGTGACCCTTTCCCAATCCCATGGATAAATGAAATTGTTCCAATCAATTTTATTGAAGGAAAATGATGGAACTAATGAGATATGTGTATATAAACATGATTTTAATCTAAATGAGCATTGTGCAAGCTAATTAAACATGATTTTATGTTAAATGATGAAGGTATACAAATGCTAAGCTAATTCTAAATGGATTCTAACCTAAAAGATCCAAACCCTAATTAATTAAACAAGCTAAATGGATGCATTATGTGATCATGGAATCCATTAATGGAAGCTTAAAACTAATTAATGCAACTAAAATGAACTAAAACATGTTAAATTTGAGCTAAATATGAGTGTGAGTGTGATTGATTTCAACAACATAAGTTTGCTCTGAAAAGATGGATCCTTTTGTCTCCAAATAGTGACCTATTTATACGAATGCAAATGAGAAATGGAGGGTTGAGATCAAAAAGATAATCAACGGTCAAGGATGGAAGAAATTGGAGGCATGGATCGCGGATTCTCATCAACAAGTGATAATGCAAGATGAGATTTAATCAAGGGTTCATATTCCCTCAAACAAACACACTTTCAACTTACCCAAGAGGTCACAAGTTAACTTTCACAAGAGGTCACAAGTTAACTTGCTCAAGAAGCTAAGTAAGTTTGTTGAGAAAAAGGAATATTCCCCTTTTTCAAATGAGTGAGGAGAGAGAATATTCTTTGGAATATTCTCATGGGTGAGGAAAAAGGATATTTAGTTAATTAAAACTAAATAAATTGTACAAAAGGGGAAGGAATATTTCATGGGAATATTCCTTTTGGAGGAATGTGCAAAGGAGGAATATTCTCTTGGAATATTCCCTTGCAAGTGGGGGGATTAGATTTAATTCATAATTAAACAATTTAATTATGCAATTAGGGTGATTAGAAGAATTAAATGATATACATTAAATAAAATTATTTAATGAATGGGGGAAAGGTGGAATGATATTTAATTAAATAACTTAGGGTTATTTAATTAAATAAGAGGATTTAGATAATTAAATTAAATAGTTTGATTTATTTAATTTAACAGGATGAAGTGTTAGCATGAAAGAGGGTGATTTAACTTGATTTAATAAATTAGGTTAATAGGTGAAAATGATGCCATTAATTAATTAGCTAGGCTAATTCAATTAATTAAGAGAAAAGAGGATGGGTTTTAAGAGGAAATGATATTAGTATACCTTATTCGAGTGTATGATATGATTCGGGACATTTTTTAGTGTCTACACATATCATCATCCATTTTGGCTCACCTTTCTCCCTACACTTGATTGGCCAGGGGTTAGATAGCCTTGTGTTAGGTGCACTCCTTCTAGCAAGGGATCCCTTTGTATCTTCTTAAAATATTAGCGTAACAAGTTAACGAACATTTTAAAAGGGGGGAATATAGTCCTTCGCTCATTGTTTTGATAAGAAATGGTCCATTTTTAGTGATGATAGCATGTATCTCCTAGAAAGTGTGACCTTATCAATGGAAGTGTGGTTGTCTCAACCTATGTTGTGTCTCATTTATGGTGATATTAGGCTTGATGTCCTCTAAGAGTGTGACCTTTCTTGGCATATAGCGTTCCCTTTGGTGATAATGTTATGGTTAGTATTCCCTAAGGTGTGAGTTTCTATTCCACGACTAGTCCTTTCTTGGTGGTGATGTCTTGTGTGATATTCCCTAAAGTGTGACCTTGCATGTATTGAGCAAAGCCCCTTTGTTATTTTGTAAATAACCTTTTGTGGTGGTGTTGTTACAACACCCCTTAAGGTTTTGGCCTTATCTTGTCATCATTTGTGCACCTCCTTAGGCAATTTTATGCACCTCCTTAGGCGAGTTTGGTATTTTTGTTTCACTTTGTTTACACTCGTTGATGTTAGTGGTGCATTGACATTGGCATTTTTGCTTCACTTCATTCACGCATTTTGAACTTAGTGTTGTGTTGGCATAGCATCTTGATCATTTTTTAGCACCTTATCAAAGTTATCAAGGAGTATAATTCTTGGTATGGTTGACATGGGTACACACCTAGTGAATATCGGACTTCACTAGCACATGTTTCCTTTTGGTTTGTGATTCACCTAATAACTATCGAACTTTTCTATTGTGTGAGTCATGAACACCTTAACATGGCCACCAAGCATAACACAACTTGCTTGTCAATAAAGCTATGTGTTTCATGAGTATCTGGCATAACATGGCTTGCTAACCTTATGGAACACATCATATTGCATGGACACCTAGCATAATGCAGCTTTCTAGCCAATAGATCTATGTGGCTCATGAGTGATGTGGCATAACATAACTTTCTAGTCTTCATGGGATCATTCCTTTATTCGATGGATGATGTTTGGTATTTGAGACAATTTAAGACTAGGGTCTCTTTACCTTACCACCGAGCGTAACACAACTTTCTTTCTAGTAGATCTATGTGTTTCATGAGTGTATGGCATAACGTAGTGTAACATGCCCATTGTTCTACACAGTAACTTTCCTAAGTTTAACCTCAAGTAAATAGTTTAAGCATCTAATAAATATGAGAAATAAAAAAATTATTTTCCAAAACTATAAAGATAGCATGCACATTTGAAATAAATATCTTTCCAAAATTTTCCATTGCATTATATCAAAGTAGTACAACTTTTCCAGAGTAATAGTTACAACATTCATGTTAACATGATAACATTTCTCTTTTATAATTTTTCCATAGTAATGGATACAAAATACACAAACAAGACTCCATAGAGTTACTGGTAATAGATGCACAAATGGTCCAAGTGCCCTCAATCAAATCTTGGTCACCTACTAATGAGGAGAAGCATCACTCATGCAATTTTCTACCAACCTTGGACTAACTGTGGTCCCTTGCACATCTATCAAATTGATAGATTGATGCAGGAGCATCCATGGGCTCGTGCAATCTTGCATCAACCAAATTTGTTTTATTTTAATTTGGTTTGGTTTTCAATAAATGGTTGCCACAAATATTTGTAATTAATGTAATAAGGTAATTTTAAATTAAATTACATTAACAATTCATGTTGAATGATTATTCCGAAAAAGCAGGTGTTGCAAAGGAAATGGAAGTGCAAAAATTCAAAATTTGGATTTTTGCAAGTTAAAGGAGATTTTTAAGATTTTAATTTAAAATAAAATCTCAACTTCCACAAATCCCTAAAAAATAGGGACTATCAAAGTGGGTGCCCATCTAATCAAATTGGCAACTTTGATGAGTGAGTTCAATTTTGGAAACTGCCGGTAAAGTGTGTGTGAGACTGATTGCTTGCACAAGTGAGAAGCTTGATTTTTGATTTCTTTGAATTTCAATTTAAAAATTATCTCCTTGGATTTTTGGGAAAGATGATTTTTGAGTTTGAAATGGAAATGAAATTGAATTTCATTTTATTCCAGCAGATTTGGAAAGTTTGTAATAAAAGATAATTCATTTTACAATTTGAAGTTAGTTTTCAAAGTGCAGGAAACTCACAACTTGCCGGGGATTTTCTCTAAGAAGAAATTGCAGCAAATTTTTAAGGTTCAATAAGTTGATTGCAGCCATTGTTGAGGAGTGATAGAGTGTGCATGTGGGTTGGTTGTAGTGCTTGAGAAGCACATAAATTCTATGGAATGTTGCAGATTTTTGTAATGAATTCTATGACATTGTAAAGGGCATATGTGGTGCCCATAGTCTCAATGAGACTTTATTATTTTGTAATTACAGATTTTTCATTTTAATGAAAGTTTCATGTTGTAGTTTTTTTCATACTTGTGTTTGTGTTGAAATTAAATCAGCAGAGAGGGTTTTGTGTCCCCCCCCTCCCTGCTTCAATGGTCAAAGGTCTATCCTCATCAACCAAAAAGAAATTATTTAATTTTTAATTTCCTAAGGTTTGGTTTAATTATGCAATAGGAAAATAAATTGCAATGTTGAGGCCAAAATAATTTATTAAATAATTGGTCTTTATTTAAATGTTGCATTTTCAGAGTGAGAGAAAGTGTAGGAGGTAATTTTGGAGTTTGAAATTCAAGATTGGAAATTTTGGAATAGGTTTTTTTTTTAGACTTTCTATTCCATTTAAAATATTATTTTGAGATTCCAAAATCCCTAAAAAATAGGGATGGAGAGAGTGGACACCCAAGATAAGAAAAATAGATTTTTGCTTTAATGCATAAAAGCTAGTGTTTTGGGAAAAACCAATAAAAGACTTCAGTATTCAAATCAATGTGAATGAGCATGACTTGGGTCATGATTTTATTGATTTTTATGAGGCATTTACAATAGCAAGTCGTGGAATATGGTTCAGCAACTTTGTGTTTCATATTTGGAAGCATTTAATGATGAATTTTAACACAAATTGAAGAATTTTCAAAACACAATTGGAGGAAAATGAAAGAGCAGATTTGGGATTTCAAAAAAATATTTTAATCTACATAAAATTGATTCTTTAATGTATTCAAGAGGAAGAAAGCAATGGCAGAAAGTTTGGAGAAAGAATTTGCAAGTTGCTCCTGAGAGTTGAACAAAGAAAAGTGCAAAAAATCAGCTTGTGAAGAGAAGGGGAATATGAGAAGAGAAGAGAGATTTTATAGGGGAAGTTTGGTGAGAGTTGAGGGAAGGAGAAACCATTTTGGTATGAATTTTTTTGTAGGTTTGGAAGTGAATTCATAGCAGCAAATGAATTTAAGGATCCATGATTGAGTTGTTGCAAATTTTGTATTGAATTTTGCAAGTGTTTGATGATCTTGTTTCACAATTTTGGTAGAAGATTTGAAAGAATGAAATTATTGTTGTCTTTTAAATTATTTTGCTGTTGTACATCAGTTTTATATTAGTTTTGAGACTATTATTATTAGCACATGAGGCTGCACCATTTGTATTGTCAATTCAAAGAATTTATTATGATGTCTGTATGAGATTATGAATGAACAATCAAGTGTTCATATTGCAGATTTTTAAATTTGATTTGTTGCATTTGCAATGCATTTTATCTTGTTGAGAATAGTTGTATGAGAATGGGGAATGTGTGTTTATCCTCCTGCTTCAGTGGTATCAGAGCAGAAGTTCCTGAGTCTGTAACAAAGCGCCGAATGTGAGGCAGTTGCAGCAGGACCTATGAGTGTGGGTTGAAGCTAGCAGATCTTGAGAGTGAAGATCTTGTAAATAGATCGCTGAATGTGAGGCAGTTTACATGTGAAGAACCTAAGGGTTTTAAAAAAATTGTGTTGTTGAGGATTTGAGAAGCCTAGAAAATGGAAAGGAGAAAGGGAATTATCATTAGATGGATTCTAAGGATTCCCAGACTAGAGGTAATAAAAAGGAGATTCAGAGAAAGAGAAATGATAAGGTTGCAACAACAAATAAATGAATTGAGGAATGAGATTGAAAGGAGGAAACAAGAGGAGAGAAGATTTGAAGATAAGTTTTATCTTTCTAATGATGTTTTGACTGCAGGAAAGAAAGAAGAAGTAATAGAATGTCATGCATGCGACATTGAGGAGGAAGAAGAGTATGAGCATGAAGAGATTGATGAACCTGAAGAGGGATGTTTATTGGAAGACATGGAGGATGAGACTACAGTGATTGCAGCAGTAGAAGAGAGTTCTTTAAAGAACACCTATGAAGTTGAGAAGGATGATTTACTCATTCAGATTGAAAGAGAATGGGATCAAATTATTGCAAGGGAAGAAAAATTTGCAGCAATGGAAGATACCGAGGTAAAATTTAATTCTGATAAATGTTGTTATGAAGATGAATGTGTGGATAATGAAGTTGCAATAGAAGAGTGTCCTTTGAAGGACATAAAAGAAAGTGAAGGGGATGATTTATTGATGCAGATGACAGCAGTTGAAAAAGAATGGGATGAGTTGATCTCAGGTGAGACGAAGGTTGTAGTAGAATGTGAGGTAAAATCATATTTTGATGTTTTCTTTGATGAAGAATTTGTTGCAGCAATAGATCAATTTGAAAAAGTTGAATTTGAAGAGTGTAGAGTGAAGGTAAATGAAAAGTTTTCTGGTAAATCTTTGTTAAAGAATAGTGGACATGAAGATGTTTTGATTTGTGAATATGATTCCTTGTTAGGAGGAATGGAAAATGAGTCTCTTGATAATGGTACTAATGTTGTTTTGGGTAAAAGAAATCAGATTGCAGCGATGTGTTTTACAAAAGGCATTGAAATAATAAAATTTCATGAAGAAGACATGGTGGAAAGAGTGGGAGAAATTAAACCAGCAATAGAGGGTAGAGGAGTAAAGATGAAAGAGGATAATGTTGTGAAGTTGCAGAAATTGATGAACAAAGAAATACTAGTGGACAAAGAAGAGAGGTGGATCCAAGACAAGCATAGGTTCTATAAATATTTCTGAGTGCAGCTCATGAAATATTTCTTTTCTACTGTGGGTGTCCGATGCAGGAGCATCCATGGTCAAAGGTCTATCCTCATCAACCAAAAATAAATTATTTAATTTTTAATTTCCTAAGGTTTGGTTTAATTATGCAATAGGAAAATAAATTGCAATGTTGAGGCCAAAATACTTTATTAAATAATTGGTCTTTATTTAAATGTTGCATTTTCAGAGTGAGAGAAAGTGTAGGAGGTAATTTTGGAGTTTGAAATTCAAGATTGGAAATTTTGGAATAGGTTTTTTTTTTAGACTTTCTATTCCATTTAAAATTCCAAAATCCCTAAAAAATAGGGATGGAGAGAGTGGACACCCAAGATAAGAAAAATAGATTTTTGCTTTAATGCATAAAAGCTAGTGTTTTGGGAAAAATCAATAAAAGACTTCAGTATTCAAATCAATATGAATGAGCACGACTTGGGTCATGATTTTATTGATTTTTATGAGGCATTTACAATAGCAAGTCGTGGAATATGGTTCAACAACTTTGTGTTCCGTATTTGGAAGCATTTAATGATGAATTTTAACACAAATTGAAGAATTTTCAAAACACAATTGGAGGAAAATGAAAGAGCAGATTTGGGATTTCAAAAAAATGTTTTAATCTACATAAAATTGAGTATTTAATGTATTCAAGAGGAAGCAAGCAATGGCAGCAAGTTTGGAGAAAGAACTTGCAAGTTGCTCCTGAGAGTTGAACAAAGAAAAGTGCAGAAAATCAGCTTGTGAAGAGAAGGGGAATATGAGAAGAGAAGAGAGATTTTACAGGGGAAGTTTGGTGAGAGTTGAGGGAAGGAGAAACCATTTTGGTATGAATGTTTTTGCAGGTTTGGAAGTGAATTCATAGCAGCAAATGGATTTAAGGATCCATGATTGAGTTGTTGCAGATTTTGTATTGAATTTTGCAAGTGTTTGATGATCTTGTTTCACAGTTTTGGTAGAAGATTTGAAAGAATGAAATTATTGTTGTCTTTTAAATTATTTTGCTGTTGTACATCAGTTTTATATTAGTTTTGAGACTATCATTATCAGCACATGAGGCTGCACCATTTGTATTGTCAATTCAAAGAAGTTATTGTGATGTTTGTATGAGATTATGAATGAACAATCAAGTGTTCATATTGCAGATTTTTAAATCTGATTTGTTGCATTTGCAATGCATTTTATCTTGTTGAGAATAGTTGTATGAGAATGGGGAATGTGTGTTTATCCTCCTGCTTCATAGATGGCCCTACCCTTTGATGAAGAGTTTGGTTTGGTATCCTCATAATAAAAATTCACATTTCCTAAGCATGGTGTTGTGTCCTACATATCTAGATTTGTCACACAATGGATACAACCTACACATATGAAATTCATCTACCTAGTATGTAAACCTGGATCACAGTGAATGGCAGTGTAAACAGTAGCAACTTACACTACTTTGGCCAAAGTATTCATCACCCAAGATTTAGAGTGGACGTCATAAAATTCACCCACCTTCCTAGTGAGATTTGTATTGACCATTCATACCTATGCATAGGATATTCCCTTATGCCATGGAGTAACCTTAACCCCAGGAATAACTTATAACCTCTATGTTAAATTATGACACTTCTACAAGTAAATCAATTGACTCTAAGTCTTCACTTGGCTAACCATTATCTATGTAAGCTATTCCCCAATATAGTATTTATTCCCTCTATAACCACATATTCCTTAATATGGAATATGTACAAACTCTTCAATAAAAATAGTTCCTTACTCTAAGTATATCAAGAAATCTTTCACTTGCACATAAAACTAATGTAACTTTAACCTACAATGCAATTGATGTAATTTTCCAAACAAAACAAGCAAATTCACACAATTCATTCAAACATAAAAAGTATAAAAGATTAGAAATCAGCATGCCTGTTTACACAATGCTCCAACTGATTGAACTAGATTCCTTTCTTAGCTTCCCTTAAATCAATATGCAATTCCCAAAATAAACATTCTCCCTCTTCACTAATTCTCACTCTCAAATTACTCTCACAACTCTCAAACTCCCTCAACTCAGAAAATCAGATAAGAACAACTCAAAAATATCACAACAATGTAGATATGTGTCCCAAATAAGGTAGATAGCTCCTCTATATATACACAAAAATCGGCAACTAAAGGCTAGAAACAGGGTATTAGAAATGACACTTCTCAGCTCAAATGGTTTAACTCAGCAAGGTAAAGAAAAGGTGGCAACTAAAATTGATGTACAACAAACACATACTCAACCATGGTGAATGAGTTACACTTCTCAAATGAATAGAAACTAAGATAATCAGAAATGCAAGGTAATTGTCTTCTATAGGTCAACTTACATAGACAGTTGCAAACTTGACCATTTCCACATATTTCAAATGCTTCACAATCTAGAAATTCATATTGAGAAATAGACTTCTAATCAATTCATCTTATTCTCAATTGGTACCACATTATGCCATTCACACCATTTAACATGGGTCAATGTTTGTTGCTTGACTTGGTCGACTTACTTCTTGTACATTAGCATTTACTATTGTTTTGCTTTGACAAAGTCTTGACAGATATATTTATAGGTTGATTATTATTGGATACTAAGCACTATAACATGGTGTTTTCCATATTCACAATATAGTGCTTTAAATGTTTTAAACATCACTTAATATATATTTATATGTGTTATTCACTAGGCACTATTCCCTTTGATAATATGTTGTGTGCATTACATAGCATAAGCTATGTTTTATATGCTATATGTGGGTTGTTTTTAATGAACCAAACTTGATCTCACCCATTGTCTATGAATTTACCATAATTCAATGATCAACAATGGTGAGGATTGGCCAACGACCAGGTGAAAGCTTGCTAGACTTTCCCTCTACACTTCGAGCTCTGCAAGACCCAGGAGAGTGATCCCTACAATGTACTTAATGATAATCTTGTGTCATTTATCACAAACATTGTAAATAATAGATACATTCTAGTGATCCCATAATAGTGGTTTACACTTTTTGTCCAAACTTGACATTGAATTGAATCTTTTTAACTAAATCTTCACTTTCGAGCACCTATAGCTACTAAACCTTAAGGAATTTGAAGATGATGCAAACTAGTGATTCGTGACACTTTTTCTATAGATTCTAAATAAATATTTTTAAAAAAAAAATGGAATTAGTTTGCATTTCTTTTTCCATCTCCTTCAAAAACTAGTTTTTAACAATAAACACCATTTTAAAGAGTGGTGTTCATTGTAAACAACATAACTTATTTCTATGAAGGATAAAACTCTTTTTTTTTTTAATTTATATTTGTATCTATGATATCTAGCATTTTCATTCAGTTTCATAGTGTTTTGTTGAATATTTTTTCTTAATTAATTTTTTAAGTCAAACCAATTACAATTTAGACATAAGAAGATTGTATACAACATGACATTTTTGTATGTATTGAAATTCATTTTTTTTGCTGGATCAAGTACATCAATACCTAGCATAGACATTTTTTTAGATTTTTTTTGGGTAATCTACTAATTTTCCACATGTGCAGAACAAAGAGCTTGATTTTTGGTGAAAACCTACATTCACAAGAAATAAAAAATAAATATAATAATCAAATTAAATATATTTAAAATTATACTTTTTTGGAAGCTTATAATAAGGACTACATATTTACAAAAAATAAACTTTAAATGAATTCATTTGATCCCCCAAAAGGTAAATCAAAAGTGGTTTATTATTAGCAATTTGATAGGTGTAAAGGAGACTCCGTTATAGGTATGGTTTAAAACTAGTGGGGTTCTATCCAAAGGGGTTTGATCTAAGGTGGTTTGATCAAACCCTCTTCAATTTGAATCCTTTAAATGGTACTTTTCAAAGATTAAATCATTATATTTTTTAAAAATATGTGATTTTAGCAAAAATCAAGATGTCCCAAAAACTATAAACCACTATTGTGGGATCACCCATTCTCATAGATTGCAAATTAGATGAAATCCTTCAAGAATCTGGCTAATTCTCTAAAAAATAATCATCTAAAGAAGAGAATGGATGACCTCTCATGAAACTTGAAAACAATTTAAGGTGTATGAATGATTTTCTTTAAGAATTTGTTCTTTGAAAGACAGGTCGACTCAATGACTTCAAAGTTAACCAAATTAATAGAACAGTGCCTTATGCATTGGGTAACGAATTCAAATTTGAAATAAACTATAATACAACAATGGCTTAGCTCAAAATTTACAAACTATTGTGATATTGCATTACAATAAAATAACTCAGAACTCCCAGAACAAAAACTACTTATCAAATCCTCATACTTAATTGCATAAACCTATGATTCCACCAAAGCATTTTAATTAATTACTTGAATTAAAGAAAAGATAAAATCATAAATTCAACCAAAATTATTGAAGACCAATAAAAATATCCTTGATCATTTTATTAATAATTCATATGACAAAATATAGAAGGAGAGAATATGTTCTAGAATTTTCTCTTTTCCATTCAAATTCCATCACTATTTTAAAAGCATTATGCCTATTACAGACTTGAAATCAAACCTAAGACTCAACACTAATTTTATTTCTTTGTGCTTGAATTAAAAATATTTTTTACATGAGTTCAAAATCTCAACCAAATACTTGTGCAATTGGCCTTGAATTCTCTTTTATAAGAACAAGGGAGCAACAAGATTCGGGCCAAATTACACATTTAGTTACATTTTCATTTGACTTACATTTCAATTTCAATTTCAAAACATCCCCAAAGCAAATTATATTTTCATTTTTAGAAGGGCGAAATCACATGAGACAAAAATCCCTTTTCATATCAATGGAGAAGATATTTCCCGCCCTCCAAAGGTAATCTTTCATCATTACAATAGCATCAACTATGAGCACAACATCCTTTCCATGAGAAAAATCATATTCCACATGCCAATCAAAATAGAAAAAAACTAAACATAAAAGCTTAAAAGAGGAAAAGCATACACCATCTCCACATCAACACCTTTTCATCACTTTGATCGAGAGGATATAATTTTTATAATACTTTATCAAAGGCTTAATCTATAGACTTTTCAAGCCATGTATTATAGTCCTCCTCGGTGGGCCATTGTATATCCAATAACTCCTTCACCTTAGTGTTATGTTGGTTGTATTTGAAATCAATTAATATGTGATCCTCTTTAACAAATGCATCCATACACACCTCAATCCCTGTCATGTTATCAACTACAGAATTCATCATGGTGTAGTTTGTAAGGCTGATTGCTCTTTTAAAGTGTGGGAGAAGACCTCCCAACTCATCCTTCCAAGTTCCAAAGTCTTTCATCTCCCCTTTATCATTTAGTATTGTAAGCATTTCATGCCCCTCCATGTCTCTAAAAATTTTCAATTTGAAATGTAGCTACACTCCCAACTTGCTATAAAAAGTTGAAATTCCACCCAATAGGTCTACTGCTTTCAACACATCTAGAATATTTGTTGGAGCCTCAGGTTCTTCTTTCATATTTGGCATCATTTCCTTGAGAGCTCCAACCCTTGCACTCCACTTACTCCAGTCATTTTGGAAATAATTTTGGACTTGCACATACCTCTCATGAGCTTCATGAATGCTCTTGTATGCTTCCCAAAAATTGTCAAATTTGTGCATTAATTTGGAAACTTTATGCTTTAGGACATCATCAAAAAATACCATCAGCCACTTTTACAATTTCCTCATTGGCCTTCTTAACATTGTCTTTCTCAATTTTCAATTCCCTTTCAATTGATTGATCCTTATGCAAGAGTCTTCTTGTCCTAAGATGATAATTCAAAATAAGATGAAGGGGAAGGAAATTCCTTCACACTGATGGACTTGCTTGTGCAGTAGCCTTCATTTTGTTGTATTCATCCAGGAGGGTGTTGTAGTTATCCAACAACTTATCATATTTTTTTATGCAATTTGTGTAGTATCTGCACTCAACATGGAAACATACACAGTCAATTTTGTAGCCTAAATAGGAGTTATGTCAGTGGCTCTTTTCACCACAGTTGAATCAATAACCTCCTTAATTGATTTTACCACTTTTATTTTTCCAATATTAGGAGTCATTGACCAAATTACAAGGGTATGCAATTTGGGACTAAAGCTAGAACCAAAAACATAGTTGTCAAAATGCTCCTCAGATACAAAGGCCTCAGGGTCCTTCTTAATTGCATCAAGTGCAATAGAAATAGTAATATTCCATCCTAGAAGCAACATCATACCACTTTATTTAACAATTTTTATGGTCTCAATGGAAGCGATTTCTACTATCTTATCCATTATCTTCTCCTCCTCTTCCTTTTCTACCTCCTCTTGTTGTGAAGGGTCCACACTAACCTTAGATTCTTCAATTCTCTTTTTGATGTCTTGGCTCTTATGTTGGATGATAAACTCTTCGAATTCCATAGTTTTCACAAAGGAATCATCAAAAAGGAACTCATCACAAGCTTTGATCCTGGGATCATCATAAGATTCCTCATCATATTCCCACTTGGCAATTATTTCCTAGGGAACATAAAGGTCAAGAGCATCTCTTATTTGAGGGGAAGGGAATCTCTTTTCTACCTCTTGATCATCAGGCACGTGCTCTATAGATTGCTCATCTCTAATTAACTCAATGGATGAGTACTCAACTAAAGGGTTTCCCCCTTGACCAACCTCCAAAGGTTGTTCTCAAATTTCCATAGCTTCTTGTTGTTGTTCCTTGAGTGCTTGTACCTTCTCCATGGCCTCCTTGACCTTTACATTGAATTCACCACTTTGGTAATCTTTTAATTTGGTCATGGCCTTTTCATAAGGGTTCTCAATGTCATCATAAGGACTGACATAAAAATCATTCCTCTTTATTATGTCTTCTTCAATATCACATATAGTAGTCCACTCCTTATTCCTTGAATTCACTGCATCATCGATTGTCAATTTTCTTATTACATCATCAATGTATAAGAAATGGTGGGAGAATCCAAACAAACCTTTTCTTCTTTTTGCATCATTAACAAATCCTTCAAGGTCATAATTTCTAACCTAATCAACTAGCATTTTGAGGTTGCTTAACATTATTCCAAATTTCTCATAACCCTCCTTTGCAGTGGAAATGAAATTACCAAAGGAGCATTGTGGGGTTATCACTGAACCTTTCCTAGGAATCTTGAAATGTTCCTTATCCATAGAATCCAACTGCCAAATAATTTCCATAAAGGCCAACCTTTCAGATACATATAAAGGCCAACCTTTCAGATACATATAAAGGTAGGTAGTGGGGTGCAACTCTAGCTCCATAAGCTCTTATCAAAGTATAGTGGGAATTGGAGTCACTGAAAAAGTAACCCTTCTACTTTTTTTGACTTGTTTGGGCCCCCCTTGTGATTCTGGCTTAATGATGCCTCAATTTAGTGTTACAATGTGGATGACACATTCACATTAAGTCTTGGGCCCATGTGAACTAATAGATTTTAATGGTACCTTGCTAAAGTGTTGTGAAGTGTTGTAATTCACTTTCACACTTTTCTAGGGTTTTATCAAATAATCAAACTTAATAAACCTCTTTTTAATTAAAATCAACCTTAATCTTGCCTTATTTGGAGTGTTGTAAAGTGTTGTAACACACTTTCACACTTCTCTAGGCTTTTCATTAATAATTGGGCTTTCTTATGCTTTAATTAGCCCTATTTTGTATCCACAAGCCTCATTTATTTCATCTTTTTGAGGATAATCCTAACACTAATCAGTATCCAATCATAATTCAGGTGTTTATGGATTGTGTGGCCTAGATTTGGTGATCTGGGACTCATTTTCCACCTTGAGTGAATGGGTCCCACCTGGATCTTTTGGCCCCGAACCAAATTTCACATATTTCTAAGCACTTTTTTATTTTTGGTCCCATACATTATGCTTGATGGGACTCATTTTCCACCTTGGGAAAATGAGTCACGTGTGGCCCAAAATTAAAATTTATTAAAATTTATAGTTGTATTTATTCTCCTAGATTTGATGTCGGCTTGTAGTGTTGTAATTTCAGAAACTCTTGCATAATTAAATATAAATACAAGGTTCTTTCACTCATATTCTCACCTAGAATTCAAGAGAGTTCACAAGAGCATTTGAGTATTCACAAGAGAATTCAAGAGCATTCAAGGGAATATTATCAAGCATTTTAGAGTAGCATTCAAGTTCCAATAATCATGTCAAGGATTCCATATGTCATGTTTGTTATTGTGCTAACAATTGTGATGTAGGGTTTATGATTCAAGCAAGTGTTTCAAGCTAGATCAACATCATTCAAGAAAGAGTCAAGAACCACATGCATTGTAGCCATTTCAAGCATATTTTCAGCACCTTATTGCTAGGTTTTTGTGAGTCGCAACATTTTCTTTTGTTCATTCATCATTTTCCATTCATATTTGCTTTCATATCAAGGTTTAATTACCAACAAGGGGTTTGACCAAGGAAAACCCCTATTCACTAACCCAACAACATTTTTCCCTCTCCTTTGCATGTGATTTGTAGGTTTAGGTTGCATATTTCATAAGGAGAAATATTGGAGAAAATTTTTCAAGTCATCAAAGTTGCTAAAGTTGTCACTAAGTGTTGGAGAACATTGGAGAAGACCTACAGGTGGCAATTTACAGTTTCAGATCCAGAAACCATTTAGGAAGAGCAGAGCAGACTGAGAGGAACAAAATTAGGTTCAGAACTTCTAGAAAATTAAAAGTGGACTGATTCACCACAAGTGGTGAATGAGTCCCACTATACAGGCCTGACAAATATTTTTATAGATCTAGATACCCTTTTCGTAGAAACCTATTCCTGCACATTTTCCCAAAAATTGGACTGATTCGCCCAGCTTGGCGAATGAGTCCTAGTCAACCTTGACATTAGATTTTCCAATTTTTAGAACCTCCATTCTATCTGCTCTGGATTCCCAGGTGCACTTTTTCTATTTTACAGTTTTATATTGCATTTCATTTACTTTTCTAGGTCATTTAGAATTAGTTTGCATTCAATTATGGTTTTGCATTGCATCTTGCATTTCATTGTCTTTTCCAAGTTTACACTTGGTGGTGAACCCCTCATTAGATCTTATTCAATTCCTAGGACATCCCTATTGCAATATCTCTTTCTCTTTTGCATTGAGATCTCTAGGGTTATCCTTGAGTGGAATCTCTTTGAAAGTGGGTGTGATAGCACTTAATCTCTCCTATCCCCAATTTTCTTTGGTTCCAAGAATGTAAGAACTAGTCACCCCAATTATGAGTTGCTTTTTCTTCTTCTTTAAGCTCATGGGGGCACAAAGTCTCCTTGATGACCTTTGAAATTTTGTATATAGGTGTTACACCCAAACTTTCCAAGATACCAAACTTTAAAATAGTACAAAAAGCAAGATAGTTTGAATGTGGCAATTTTGATCTCAAATGTGAGTCCACACTTGTATAGGAAGATCATTTCCCTCATCATCTTTTTGCCTTAGCTTCATGTGTTTCTTCCATTTCTCATGTCCTAACCAAAGAATCATATATATCAATAAAGAATAGTGGGGAAAACATAGAGGGTCTCTCCCATCCTTAAATTCAATTAACCTCTTATGTATTTGTTCTGCAATATATGCAACATAGTCAAAATCTCTATTTGAGCTCTAGTTCTAATTATCAATAATTACCAACAATGAAGTTGGTATCCTTTCATCAAACCTACAATTCAATACTTGATCTAGACAATAGTAGGTGTTCTTGAAATAGTTCACGAATTCATCACAGTCAAAAGGCTCTAATTCCTTAGGACTGATACCCACCTTATCTCCTTTCCTATGCCTAGAAAGCATAGGTTTTCTATATCCATACTTATTTTTCTCATACTCATTACACAAGGGTAAACCCACAAAACCGGTTTACAATTCCATTAAGGAAGGAAAAATACATTTTTTAATGGAAAACACTTTAGGGGTTTCGCTAGAACTAGGGGGTTCACTAGAACCCCCTAAAGGGTTCACTATAACTAGGGGGGTTCACTAGAACCCCCCTTCTAGTGAACCCCCCTTTAATGGGTTTTATTTTTTAATTTCATTTAAAGGGGGTTTATAGTGAACCTCCTAGTTCTAGTGAACCCTAGTTCACTAGAACACCCTTTTTTCCCCTTCTCCCCCTCTTCTACCAAATCTTTGCAAAATTTTACCCTTTGAAGCTCAAGTTGAGGATGAAAATGGACAAATTGAGAGAAGGTCTGGAAATGGTATTTTCAATAAACCCCCTTTAGAATGGCTTAAAATGAGGGTTTCATGTTTTTATGCAATAGGGAGTGCTTCTTTGAGTAAAAGTTGCAGATTCTATGGTTTTGGAGTCTAATAAGGGGCTTTCAATAGGAATTCAAGGTTGGGAAGGTGTTTGAGTGGAGGTTGATTTGGAAAAGAGGGTTAATTGTGCCCCTGTTTAGTGTACTAGTCCAATTTCAAAGGTGATGTTCCAAAATAAGCATATGTGATTTTGAGATATTTCAAAGAAAGGGATAATGGATGTTTGAAACACCTTTTTTTTTGGGTTTGAGGTGTTTTCTGAAAGTTGTACGCAAATTTCTCTATTGGCAATGTTACAAGGAGATTGTGAAGGTTTGGTGGAATAAGGTGAAGTTGGGGTTTATAGCTTGAGGATTTTTTTTGGTTTGAAGTTGCCTCCCTACTCTGCATCATGTTTTCACTTAGGTTTATGAAGTCAAGCTCTTAAATAGGGCTTTCTAGTTTATGCTTATAGGAAATTCAATTTGCAAACTTAACTATAGAAATTTTCCTATGTTTTTACTCGACTTATACCAATTCTTATGAATTTCTACAATAGTAAAACCCTTCCTTCAAAACCCTAATCCCCTAGGAACTGCTTAACTAAACACTAGCCTTCCTAACCATCAAAATTCAATCACAATTTACATAGAGAGGTGTAAATATTTTCTTACCCAGGAAAATATCACCTTCAATGCCTCTACAACTTCTTTTCCTAAGCTCCTCATCCCTTTCTCTTTAAACTTGACCAATTCTTCTACTTCGATCAATTGCAATTTTGAGGAAAAATGAGCCAACAACCTTCTTTATGGCCAAGGAATAGAGAATCTTCACCATTAATTCCTGAAATAAAGCTTGTGTGAGCAAACTAACACTTAGTCATTTAAGTTTGAGTTCAGGTCGTTGATCATTTTGATTTAAAACATTACCAATTGCTCCCATGTATCCTCACACTTTCTCATTTTTTTCTTTCAGAGATGTCCCTTGATGTTGCCATGTCGCCTGTATTTGCTTTTATCACTTTGTTCTCTAAGGTCATTGCACGTCGCTACTTTGTCTTTCTCCTTTCTAAATGGATCCATGATGTAGAGAAACTAGTGATGGGAGGAATATTCTATTGAATATCCCTAATCTCCCCATCGCTCATCGCTATTTTGTTCTCAATGCTTCAAACTATAACCGTGATGGCTTAAGATGAAATGATGGACAAAAGGTTTAATTGTCCATCGCTTATCATTGTTATTCATTCACCTTTGCATAAGCCATTAGTGATGTAACACCTGTGATAAGATTCTGGCCATTAGATTAGATCATCCTCTTTTCTTCCTTCATCGCTCATCATTGATTTGATTTATATCGGCTGAACCACACTAGTGATGGAATGAAGGTGGTGATAGGTCAAGATCTGGCCACATGTTCTAGCTGTTGGATCAATGGTTAAGGTGGCTTCACTCCCAACAACAAACAAATTAATGATACCTTGCCTTAAAATAAAAAGGTTGTAACCTTCATCACTCATGGACAATAGGAACATGGATGGCAAGAGACAATGTGCAATGGGAAATGAGCAAGCAATACAAAAGGTTAAAGAGCCATGGC
>VDFB02377203.1:0-29957 GCA_007258455.2 Sequoia sempervirens | reverse complement strand
GGAGTGGAAAGATTGTCTTGTAAATCTATGAGTATGTGCAACATCAACTACGAAGTTTAATGGGTGCTTGCACCTCTTGTGTTTGAGATTGATTGAAAGGAAAAAGTGATCAATCTATGTAAGAGACCAGGTGTCTTTCAACCCAAATCTTTTGACTAAGAATGCGTTTTTGTTTGTTTTTGCAATTTTTGATTTTTTTGTGGTTTTTGCAAATAAATGAGATGGTGGTATTTTATTGCAGCAATCTGATAACTAGCTGTAGCATTCAATGTGCACAAAAGACCAAGATATCCAGCTCCAAATTGATCACAGATGCATCCAAGGATTGTGCGACCCCAATGGAAGTGAATATTCAACAAAAAGCAAGGCGTTTCAAGCTTTAAATCCACACGCCTTCCAGCTGAAACAGTACGGCTATGGCAGCAAGCAAAGAGGCCGTACGGCTAAGAAAAGAGATGCCAAAATATTGGAACAACAAGATATAAATCGATTCATGGCCTTGATAAATTCGTTCTTCTCAAACCCTTCTTGATTTTTCCTTTGTAAGCACAAAGGTACTGTAGCGTTACTATTCACGTGCACTGTAGCGAGTACTGTAGCAGCCAACAAACCCTTACAAACTGATCAAGAAACTTGAATAAAACTTCTCAAATATGCTCTGTAATGACTCCTGTGTGAAGCCACTCAACTGACAATCTTCAACTGGTATTTCACAGCCTCAGTATGTCTGATTCTGAAGAGTTGATGTTCTCCAAAACCTAATTGCAGAAACCCTTGTTTCTCCAACTCCAAATGTTCTTAGAGAGAAAAGACAAAATTTGAATAATCAATCAATAATGAGTTCTATTTTGTCTTTGAGAAATAAATACCTTTCTCAAAAGTTCGACCCTCCTCAGAAAGCAATTAAATGAGCATTTAAAAGATTAATTAAATTCGCCCCTCTTGACTTAGGCAATTTAATTAATAAATGGCATCTTTAATCAAATGAGTAATGAATACTCATTTAATATTAATATTATCTCTTTATTATAAAGTATTAAATACTTTATAATTCGCCATTAATAATTAATAACTTTAATATTTCACTTAAAGTGACTTTATAATATAAAGTCATAATAATAATTATTTAATTATTATTAAATGCTCCCCTTATTCACCGTTTGCTCATCAAACTGTCAAACTGGGTCAAAACTGAGATGACCAACTGAACCAGGTGCCCTGCCAGAAATAGTAAACCCTGTCTGCCTGACTTACTATAAATAGTAAGTGTCTGAATATCACTCAGTGAGTCCTTGCAAAGGCCCAAACTTGAAACAACTGGTGGAGTAATGTCCCGAAACTCTGGATAACTGCCACAAGTGATCCTCTAAACACTACTGCTAACCTACGAGGATCTGATTGATAGGCTCACTCCTCAACAAACAATGTCAGCTAAAACGGGGACATTACAATCTAGAGCCCATGTAGAGCCCACCAGCTCAAAGTAATAGCTTTGCGAAGGCAGAGGGCCAAATGCCTCTAAATTGGATTATTCAATAAAAGCAGTGAGGGACCTTAGTAAGTCCATGGAAGTGGTTAAATTTCTTTTAAATTTCATGCAAGATAACGAACCCAAAGATAAACTGTTCATCTTTATCCATTTTCTTAGCGTTTTAATTTTCCCTTTGCAGTACAACATAAAATGGAACAGCATGTAAGATGGAACCTTTCTTTAAGTTTTAAGGGGAAATTCCCTTTTGAAGAGTGAAGGAAATGATAATATTCCCTTATGTGGACAATTAAAATTAATCTAGATCTAGTAGGATTTCTTTGAATGTGCAATACAAACAAACCAAAATGAAACCTATATTTTTATTCTCAGGCTAGGGCACAAGGCTAGTCAACACTTCTGCACAAGCCAAAGGTTTTATTAATTTTTCCCAATGCAAATAAGCCAGAAAGTTAGTGAATGCTTACACTTTTTCACTAAAGACAGAAACTAAAATGCGTAAATACATCACATGGATTAAATTTAATTAAGGACACATTTTGGTAAATTGATTTAAGGAATCACATTCAAAGCCTCAATTGCAAACTTGATGCAATAGCATCATTTAATTTTTGTTCTAGGTTCACATTAAATTTTGTGCTAGCTGTTAAGTCATATGTTAGGAGGTGTTTATTTAAGTTTGGACAAAAAAGTAGTCATAAATTTTAAATTTTGGTGTTTTTACTCAAATTCAAGTACCTAATTAGGGGTTTGAATGCTTAATTTGTGAACTTTGGTTTGCATGGGTGTGAGGTAGGTAGTTAGGGATGATATGGCACTTTGAAAACATGAAAAAAAAGGAGTTTTGTGTTGTTCTTGAGAGAAAAGAAAAAAGTTTTTGTTTGCAGGTATGCTGGCAGGATGTTACTAGTGTTCTAGACCTCCACTTTTGCAAAATTAGTCAATTTTGAAGTTATATGTTTAGTTTTCTTGTTGCTGAAGTTGTTAAGGGTTTATATAGACCTAATGCATGTGATTAGAGGTTTTGAAAGGGAATATTATCTTAGAAAACAACTTTTTTCACTTGCTGCCTTGTCAGAACCCTGCCCAGGGTTTTAAAAAAGAAATTTTAGTTTTGGGAGAAATACACCTACCTAGTTGATAAAATTTGGTTTTTAGGTCTTTGGCAACCTACTTAAGTTGTTCAAATAGTTTTTTGTACCATTTTGGCGCATGTGAGAGCACTATTTTAAAAAGACTTAGTTTTAGCAACTTAGAGGGTTAGCTAGGATTGGTAACAATTCTTTTTGAAGGGTTTTTGTTTCAGTTTGAAAGATTCCATTGTAGGAGTTGCATCTCCATAAACAGTATTTGAGAGTGTGTTTAGATTCCCAAGAATGTCCATACAAATTGCTGTCCCATCAGATTTGTCTTAAAACAGGGCTACTAGGGAGAGACAGTTTTCAAACAAGTTACTAATCATTGTACTTTTTCTGCAAATTTTACTCTGTCTGCATCACAACTTAAAAGAAACCCGCAATACAAATCCTGCAAACTAACTAAAGCAATTCGATTTACCTAAGAATATACACAAAATCTCAGAAGTATTTTTGAACAATAATTTAAGCAGTAAGTAAGCATACTAAAGTCTATTGAAAATCGAAGTGCCAATAACTCTTACTTACAAGTGTTTAAAATTTCTTTTTTGCATTTGATTTATTCATGATAATAAAAAACATTTTGTAGGTTCTATGCTAAAAATAGTTTGCTTGCACTCAAAGCAAGTTGTAAATACAAAATTGCCCTCAAATGACAAATAAATTATAAGTAAAATTGAAAAGCTTGGATAAAACGAGGACATCTTTGAATAGATATTCTAGAAGATCATTTGAAAAATATTTGATCCAAAAACATAACTAATCAAGAATAGTGGTGATCCAAAAACATAGAACTAAAAACAGCTACTTGGAAACCCCATGTGACATGACTGGTGCAGCAACAAGAGTAGCAGCATCCTTGATATCTTTAACCCTTAGAATTTTTAGTGAAGCTTTGTACTCGTGGTTTACTAGGTGTTGGTACTACATCCATTTGAATCATCTGAACATTTAAGGAAAATCTTCTCTTTTTTGATCAATGTTTTGATCTTGGTGACTTCCTCACCATCTTGGACATATTTGGCATTGGTGGACAACTCGTGTATGTTTTGAGCATACTGAGCTCTTCCAAATGTGTCCACCAATGCACTTTTTATAGAGTTTTATGAACAAGCTGCCTTTTGGATCATATATGTGTCTTTTTGTTAAAAACTCAAATTTGAACTTTGATACCTCACCATTGATGTATTTTGAATCTATTGCAGCCTTATATTTGTATATGCCAAGTTGGATTGGAAATCGAACTCCCATATTATGCCTGCTTTTTAGAAGAAAACAAATCTCATAAATATAGGTGCAATATTCCATCATGACTACCTGATCGATGGAGTTTTTGGGAAGCATATAAGGAAAATAGGCAAAACTGAAAACTTTGGTACATGTGAAAGTAGTAAATTGAATGTACCAATAAACTCATTTTAAAATCATTGTTCTAGTATGTTGGGGAATTTTGATGTGTAGCTGCTCATTCGCCCTTCTTACTAAGTGCATCAGAAAGGCAACATTCACCATTCCGATAATACACCAAAGATTAACCATATTCCAACTAAGGTAGGTGCGAGTGATGTTTTGATTGTATTCAAACTTGTAAAAGTGAAATATCCCCTTACAAGTTTTTTCGATTTTGAGCACAAGATTTCACCTGTTAATGTTAGAGAAATCATAAACCAATTGAAAGTGATCCTTCACTTTTTGATCACCCAGATCGCAATGAGGGCAAGGTGAGAGCATACAATGGAAAGGGGATTGTTAGGTGGAATCCAAATTGAAAGTACAATACTGGAAATCAACCCTTCACTTTTTGATCACCAAGTTCCTAGTGTGGGTGAGGTTAGAGCATACAGTGAAAAAGGGATCGTTAGCTGAAATGTACTGGAAACTGAAATTACAATATGAAAGACGGCTCAGCCGATCAGCAAGATATGAAATGCAACTCGACCACTTATTCAGCAGGGATGTCATACAAAGTACTGAAAGTAAATGTCTGAGCGGCTAGTTGACCCCTTCCGCATTTCAATGGGTAGTACACAAAAGTACGTGTTGAAAGTAAATATACGACGAGGCTTCTCTCTTCCACCAAATGGTGGGAATGAGTAAATAACAGAACTGAAATATAAGACGGCGAGGACAGTCTCTTCCACTAATAGTGGGAATACAAGAGGTAAAGTGCAGAAAGTAAAAGAGTTGATCAATACTACTGATAATTAGGTATACAAAATATAGCTTCAGCTGCAATAGAAAGGAGATATACATAGAAATAGATCATCAACATGTTAGGCAACCCTCTCCAATATCAAACACATGATAATCAACTGGAAATATGAAGAATAGATGGAAAATATCAGGTCTGATATAAAATAGCAGCAAAGAGAAAACCTAACCAGCAAGTACAAAATTCACTGAAATGCTTATATCAGACCTGAGATTTCTTTTGCAGCCTTGTAAAAAGTCATTTCATGGCCTTTGGATGTATGTTGCAGTTGGACCTTATCTATGTAATTTCAGTCTTTTAGTCAATAGAATCATTGTATGTTGTGTTATTTTTCCTTTATTAGCATTGTACATGTTCTGTAATTCGCATAAAACTCAGAAAACACAAAAAAATCAGAAAAAACACAAAACACAAACAAAAACAAAACTCATTCTATACGCTGGTCAAAGACTTCAAGAAAAACCAAAATCAGAAAATTCAGATCAGATTGAGGAAGGAATCTTTTAGTGGTATTAGAGCATGATCTTGCCAGCGTGTGGGCATTTTGTTCAGTTCTATGCATCCTAGAGAGGTCGGGCCTCATAGATATTATACCCGCAGGAGAGCACACAGACAGTTTGGGGTTAACACTGGTATTCTGAGTGCAACTATGGGAGATAGCCATGATGGCAAGAGCAGTCCCCATCAGAGGGGGGGACAAAATCCTCAAGAAGACCCAGATCGTGAGTTATTTAGAACTTTCATTAATACACAACCACTGATTGTACAGGCATTAGATAGACTCCAGACTACACTTGACAGGATGGATTTGGGTCGGCATAGAGATAGGCGTGGCAGACATGACAGATGTGAGAGGACTGATAGGTTTGTTACAGTTATAGGTAGCTGTGGGAGTAGCAGGGCTCCCTTGTCGAGGGACAGTACTCTTGGGTCCCCTAGGTGTGACAGGACTCATACACGCACAACAGATAGACCCATGCATCCCCATTTTCCTCTTAGAAATGAGCCACAACCAGTTGACCCGCTCGAGGGAGTAGAGTTTCGGGATACTGTTATTGTAGTGAGTGATGAGTGGGCACGCCTTCTCGAGCATGTTAGGGATTCCTTTCTCTACCTCAGTATTGCTCATAGCGTAGAGATAGCATGAGGAACCGTGGTGATAGGGGGCCTAGACAACAACATAATGGTGACCTCCATTGAGCTACCAGTAAGCTCACTATATCTCCCTTTGATGGTAGCAAGAAGATCACTACTAGAGCTTGGGTGCATAAGCTTGACATCTACCTTTCACTTAAGCTGATGTCGGAGGATGAGGCCATCCAGTTTGTAGTACTACACTTAAAGGGCGTGGCTTATGATTGGTGGCATCATGGTTTGGTTACCCAAAACCATAGGCTTATGCACTCTTATAGGGAGTTTCGTAAGCGGTTGATTGCCAGATTTGACCGTAAGGATGTTGAGTTGTACTATAGGGATTTAGTAGACATGTTGAAACTTACATTAATGAGTTTCAACGCATTGCTGTTATGGTTCTCGAGATGCCGGGTAGACGCGTGGTGATGCTTTTCATAGAGGGTTTACATGACAGGTTATGGGGTTTGGTAAAGGCTCTTAAGCCTAGGACTTTACATGAGGCCATTCAGATTGCCCTAGACCTTGATACTTCACCATCTCCTACTTCTTATCAGTAGAATAAGAAGTTTTCCAAGGGCTCCAAGCCCTTCCAGAGATCTTTGACACAACACAGGAGTACACCACCTCCTCTCAGGATGGATCAGGTGACACGTAATGAATTGAGAAGGAAGAAGCTATGCTTCGCATGTAAGGAGCCTTGGGAGCCAGGACAACGATGCCTTGGGAAAGGCAAGGCACATCTCATTGAGGTTGTGTTTGATGTTGATGATGAGCATATACATGATACAAATTTAGAGGGCAACGATGGTGAGGATTTACGCGAGGCCCCACAGGTGGAGCTTGGAGTGGGTGATGCATTGGATGCACCCAAGCCTGTCATTGCTACCCTGTCAGGAGTCCCTAGATACCATCCCTTCCATTTGAAGGGCATGATTAATGGACAACGTGCGACTTGCCTTGTTGATAGTGGTGCCACGTACAATTTTATTGATGAGGGACTGGTTGCTAAGCGAGGATTGCAGGTGGAGGATTTCCCTGGTTTCAGTGTGATAGTAGTAGATGGATTTTCTATGAGGTGCACCAGGGTAGTTCCGCAACTTAGTATACAGTTGGGGGACTACACCTTGAGAGACGATTTTTATGTGGTTGGTCTAGGTGACATTGATGTGGTGTTAGGCATCCAATCGTTACGGTTGCTCGATAGGTACATATAGGATTTTAAGAGGATGGAGCTGGAGTTTACAGTTGGTGGCAAGAAGGTGGTGTTGAAGGCACTCTCAGAGGGTGGATCCATGGTAGTTTCGACATGTAGGATGGAGTCTATTTTCGGGCATGGGGATTTTGCTTGGGCGACACAGTGTTTCATTTCGTCCAAGTCACCTTCTTCAGATGATAGACCAGCATTTCAGGTAGACATCCAGACAGTGTTGGACGGGCACAATGTGGTGTTTGGAGACCTTCCTTTTGGTAGACCTCTTGACTATGGGTTTGAGCATGTGATAGAGCTAGAGGAGGGTTCCAAGCCCGTGATTACTGTCCCTTATCATCATCCTAAGGCGCATAAGGAAGAAATAGAGAAGACCATTTAAGAGTTATTGGACATGGGATTCATTAGGCCTAGTTCTAGCCCCTTCGCTTCTTCCGTTGTGTTGGTGAAGAAGGATGGCACTATGCGCATGTGCATTGACTACCGTGCACTCAATAAGAAAACAATTAAGAACAGGTATCCGATTCCCCGTGTAGATGAGTTATTAGATGAACTCCATGGGCCTGTGTATTTTTCGAAGGTTGATCTTTGATCAGGATACCATCAGATCCATGTTCGTGAGGAGGATATCCATAAAACAACATTCAGATGCCACTATGGACACTGAGTTTTTAATAATGCCATTCGGTCTTGTTGTACCCAAACCAAATTTTTTGCTTCATCAAGGCATTTTGCATTAAAAAGTCTAAACCTTGCTAAAATGATGTAGAATACAGTTTTGGGCAATACCAAGCATGGAGTTTTTGTCAATATTTTGTCAATCAAAGTCAGTTATATTGATCAGAACCTGAAGCAGAGACTCAGAATGAAGCTTTTCACGGTGAAGGAGCATCTCACGACGGCATTTCACATTGTACACGGTCGTTTCAATGATCGAAACGGAGTTTTCAGTGGTCAAAATACGAAGATTTTTCAAAGGAAAATTCACAAAGTGCAAGTATAGCTCAGGGGCACCCAACTTGTTGGAGGTTAAGATCTTGCTGAAAGTGCTCAAGCATACAGTCAATCTCTTCAGAATCAGTCTGGCTATCCGTCGAGCTATCCAGCGAGGCGTTCCGAGACCCACAGCTCTGGCAAATAGCGACATAAGTTAAAATCCCTAAATTTTAGGAGATGAGAATTTTGCTCTTTTCAGGCAAAAGCGCGCCTCTAGCCTAAGGGCGCCCATCTTGAAGCAGGGGTAAATCTCGACAATTTCGTTGCCGGATGCAGTCAATCCGTTCACAACTAGTCTGCTTATCCGACGAGATATCAAGCGCAGTCATCCGACTCTCAGAGTTCAGGCGGCAGTCATCCAAAGATCAGCTTAAAATGGAGTTTTCATGTTTCCGAAGCTTCCGCTTATGCCCAGCAGGCAATGCCGTGGCATATTAAAGGATCCTCCGTGATGTCAAAATTGTGAGACAAAGTCTTCACAACATCAGTAGTATTCTAGCCTAGCTCCGCGATGCATCATTCAGCTTGTCGATCCGACGTTCCTGGTGGTCGTGGCAGAGATTCTACCGAGCACGTAATTTTACGGGCGAACCAACAAATGGTTTTCAGTATATTTTCATAGTCTTAAAGGCTTAGCCTTTTAGGGCCGGCCGATGTATCGGTCAAGGCTCAGTCTTCACCACTCACATTGAGCGTAATCAATTTATCTTTCCAACGAGCATAGCCGTCAGCCTTCAGCATTTGGCAGTCGCTTGTGCGTGCGAGGTCTTTGGTGTAATACTGCAAAGTGAAGATGTTCGGAAAATGGCCAAGTCTGGGAGCGGTAATTTTATTTAAAATACGCACTGGAGTTTTTGAGGTCATAGAAGCAGTTTTCTTGCCTCGTTACCTCCAGTGACTTCTCTTGTAGGCCCTTCTGGCTGTCCGTTAAAACAGATAGTGCCTGAATCGGGTCATCCCAACTCCAGTTATCAGAGGTCAAAGTAGGGTATTTTGGTGAAAGTTCGACTTTCGTCAAAATGACACCAGTGCAACCTAGAGCCAGGGGCGCTTTCACTTTTGAGGCCCTTAACACAACTTTCAGGTGTCGTACATACAGTCGTTGGATGCAGAATATCTCCAGTCATGCAGTGAGCTTCGTCTCATATCAGCAGGGTTCACCATTCACCGTCAGCAGCCGTTTGAAGTGTTAGATGGCAGTTTAGGAAAATGGCCAAGTCTGGAACCCGTAAAGCAATTTAATCAGGTGCGCCTAATTTTTCAAGGGGTTAAACGATGGATTTTGCAGTTATGTCTCCCAGTAGACATTTCTTCCTTGTTCAGTAGGCTTTCCGATGAATTCTTTAGATTAGTCTCAGCAACATCCGGTCATCCGGAAATCAGTGTCGAAGTTGGCCAGTCGTGACAGTGCTGTCAGCTATAAAATAGGGAGTTAGTAAAAAATAAAGTATCTTGAGCAAATGGATGCCTATGAGCTCAAGAGATGACTTTTCGAAATCGTTGAAGTCTACGATGAATCTCAGAGCTTCAACCAATTTGTCAACTGAAGTTCAAAATATGCTTATTCATAGATGGCGATTTTCTATTTTTAGACGCCTTGCTAATTGCATGATAATAAATATTTTATTATTATTTTCAAATTTGAGCTTCCAGTCAGTGGCAGTGCAACTGAAGGGCAACCAATCAGAGGACTTCTATTATTGTCAGCGTTTTGAATTCTTGCAGTTGTCAGATTAATGCGAATTTCATCTTCTTTAAGCATGGCGCCTTCTTCATTTATCATTCATATTTTCAAGAGAATTCGTATTTTTCAAGGAGATTCATATTTTCTTCAAAGGGAAAATCGTAATTCTCAAAGGCAAATTTTGTCAAAGGAAATTCATAATTTTGAAGCAAATTTCGTTTTTCTTCAAGGCAAAGGCGTATTTTCAAGGGAGATCCGTATTTCTCAAACAAAGGCAGATTTCTCATCTATTTGCAAAGGCGATTTCTCCAATCACATTCTTTTGCAGGTTAAAGTTCACAGTTCTCAGCAATTCAAAGAAATCTTGAGCGATTTTCACAGAAGACATACAAAAAACGTCTTTTTCCTCCTTGGTTCTCAGATTTCTCTCAGTTTTCAATTCGTATGTTCCTGAAATTGGCAAATTCGACAAGTCTCAATATTTGGATCATTTTCATATAGCTTCCTCGAATTAAAATCGTGCGTTTGATTTTTCAGGAATTTTTAACTTCAGAACATTCATTCTTGAGTTTCTAAATTTCTCGACTGAAAAGTCTTTGCATGGTCGAGTAGAAGTCATATTTTCACATTTCTGACGTTCTGGGTTGTCTTAGAATCTTTTTCTGGAGAAAACCCATATCTCAGATTTTTCGCTGAAAATTGCGCTTCGATAGGCTATTTTTACCCTCAGCAGGCTATTTTTAGCTTTCCAGAAATCTTGTCAGAACATAGCCGTGTTCACAGTCAACAGGCGAGTTTTTTAGAGTACAGTACACACAGATTGAATTCAAGACCAAATCGGTTTTAATTCATGACTTCATTAGAAAAGCTGAGACCAATTTGTATCAAGCTGCAGAAGAGATGTTGGCTAACACTTCAGTTACGGAGCCGCCAAAGTTGCCAGTCAGTGAAATGCTGGTTGAGTGTGCAAAGATTGCAAAGATTGCTCAAGTTGCTGACATTCAGATGGTGATACAGTTAACAATCTCATTGAGGGGTTGATTGCTCGAGATCACACATAGTAAACTTCAGTTCCCACTTCTCAGGATAGACATTACACACGAGTTGAACTGGTGTTACCCTTTCCGTTAACTCGGTTGTCATCACATGCATATCTATTCCGAGATTCACCTTGTTACTTGGAGTTTCATTTAGGCTTTTACGTTAACTCGATGGTAGTCTTCCGGGGCTTAACTTGCTTTCAATAAGGACGCGGCATGTACCGCATTTAGGTCCATTTTAGATTAGATGTTTCAGCTTAAACCGGTGGTAGTTGCCCAGCTTGGATCAGAGTAGTTTACTTAATTAGGTTTGCACATTGTTGCATGCATTGCAAAGAATCAGAGATGACACAAGGTGATTTTAGGTTCTACACCTTGATGTATATGCAAATAAGAGCTTTTGCTCATTTGTAAATAACTTTGTCGAGAAATATATGCTGCCTACCTTTGCCCCCTGGGCTTTCATTATTGCTCTCTTTGGTATTTGTTCATGTGTTCGCCATACGATTAAGGTTATGCCACATAGGGTTTCATGCAATTGTAATGGTGGGATTCTTTATGTCTTTGTGAATCTTTTTATCATTTCAATCAAGTGTTATGCCACATAGGGTTTCGTGGGATTGTGATGATAAAATCGTTTTGTGAAGTCTTTACTACTTTCAATCAAGTGTTATGCCACATAGGGTTCCATAAGATTGGCGTGGTAAATTCCTCCCATAGTTAGATCTGTTTGAACATATTTACCATTGAGGTCAATTGTTATGCCACATAGGGTTTCAAGAGATTGAGATGATAAATCGCTTTTGTGTTAATTTACCACAGATCGATCGCTATGCCACATAGGTTTCGGTAGTTGCAGCCATAAATCTGTTTTGTGAATCTTTATCAATATAATCTAAGGTTATGCCACATAGGGTTTCGCGGAGATTGTAATGATAAAGGCTGTTTTGTGAAGTTTTACTATTTTGATCAAGTGTTATGCCACACAGGGTTTCATAAGATCATCTTGGTGAATTCTTAAATCTGTTTTGTGCCCAATAAACTTGTTTAGATTGAGATGATAGTTGCGCCACCTTGCCTTCAAGTAGAGAGTCTAAACTCGCTATTGTCCCATAGTCAATCCCCGCCCATTTCCCTCATGCTCGCTTTCTTGAGGAAACTGATAGATTTAAAGTAGTTAGCTTACTGTAGTTAATGGACCGCTAAACCGTAAAATCCTTACGTAACGCTCTTGGTTTTCTTAACCTTGTGCCCTTTCCAAAATGGTAGAACAAAAAGATAGGACATAGATTACTTTTCTTTTCCATGCATTCCAGCACAACGAGGGAGCTTCCCCTCCTAATTTGAAGAGCACTCATTGCGTAGTGTACATAGCTGTCCGTACAAACCTGCACTCCAGAGGTGTTAGATTTGACGCCAACAGGTCTCACTAACACACCTGCTACGTTTCAGTCATGCATGAATCATGTGTTCAATAAGCAGATGCGTAAGTATGTACTTGTATTCTTCGATGACATTCTGATATAAAACAAAACCTGGGAGGAGCACATGAAGTATTTGGATGAGATTCTTGGTATTATAAGGCTCAGTGTCTGTTTGCCAAAATGTCCAAATGTAAATTTGGACTTACAAAGATATTATACTTGGGACATGTGATCTGTGGTGATGGAGTGAAGGTTCACCAAGATAAGATACAGGCAATGCTAGATTGGCTGCCACCTAGGAATGTTTCAGAGTTACGTGGTTTCCTAGGATTATGTGCATATTACAGGAGATTTGTTAAGGGGTATTCACAGTTAGCAACTCCCTTGACAAATCTTACACCGAAGGGGGCTTTTATATGGACAAATGAGGCACAAAAGGTATTGGACAGGCTCAAGTAGGCAATGAGCACATGTCTAGTTTTAGCTCTTCCAAATTTCTCTCAACCCTTTGTTCTAGAGTGTGATGCATCAGGAGGGGACATAGGAGTGGTACTTATGTGGAACCGCCATCCCATAGCATATGAGAGCAAGAAATTAAGGGATAATGAGAGATTGTACTCCACCTACGATAAGGAGATGATCGTCATTATGCATGCCTTGGAAAATTTTCGGCAATATTTGGTGGGTGGGAAGTTTGTGGTGAGAATTGACCACAATAGTTTGAAATACTTCTTGGAACAAAAAGAACTTAATGAGCGCCAACAAAAGTGGGCTAGCAAGATTCAAGCATATGATTTTGACATCGAGTTTGTCAAGGGAAAGAAAAATGTTGTTGCTGATGCACTTTCCACGAGGCCTTCAGTTGCTGCCCTTTGTTCCATGAGTGAGATTTCAGCTGATTGGAAGTCTCAACTTTTGGTTGAGTATTCCAAAGATCAGTTCGCATGTGAGATTTTGGATGGATGGGTCTAGGATGACAGGTACACTGTGATTGATGATGTGATACACTACAAGGACAAAATCTATTTAGTTCCTGGATCGAAGCTTAAGGAAAAAATTCTACGCGCCATCCATGATACACCACTAGCAGGACATCCAGGGTACTTCAAGACATAGAAACAGGTGTGTGAGGGATTCTCATGGAAGGGTCTCAAGGATGATGTCCTATGCTATGTTCGTGAGTGTATGACTTGTCAGCAAAACAAGTCAGAGCATACTTTCCCAGCTGGGCTTCTACAGCCATTGCCTATTCCAGAGCAGAAGTGGGAAGGTATATCGATGGATTTTATTACTGGTCTTTCAAGAGTTTAGGGGAAGGATTGTATTTATGTGGTTGTTGATATATTGACGAAGTATGCACATTTTTTCCCTATCGCAGCCGATTTTATTGCTTCACAAGTGGTAGAGTTATTCTTCCGTGAGGTATTTCATCTCCATGGACTCCCTAGAACCATTGTCAGTGGTTGGGATAGTAGATTCACGAGTATATTTTGGCAGGAGTTATTCCGACTTACAGGTACAAAGTTGACCCCCAACACCAGTTACCACCCTCAGATTGATGGGCAGACGAAGATCGTCAACAAGTAGGTGGAGGGATATTTGCGTAATTATGTTTCGGGTCAATAGAGAGCATGGGTGCGTTGGTTATATTTAAACGAGTATTGCTATAATACTATGCATCATATGTCTATTGGCATGACTCCCTTTCAAGCTTTATATAGCTATGATGCTTTATCAATTGTGGATTTGGAGCTAGGTGATAGCAGAACGCCTAGAGCTCGAGAGTGGCTTTAGGACAGTCAGGATATCCTTAAGGCACTTAAGGATAACATTCAACATGCACAGAATCAACAGAAGCTTTATGCTGATCGACACAGGATTGAGAGGACCTTTGAGGTTGGTGATATGGTTTTTTTGCATCTACAACCCTATAGGCAGAGTACACTCAATAGAAGTGGGGCTGGAAAGCTCAAGCCTAGAGTTTATGGACCATATAGAGTTCTCCGAGGATTGGGGAGGTTGCTTACGAGCTTGAGTTACCCTCGGAGAGCAGATACATAATGTTTTTCATGTGTCTTATTTGAAGAAGGCTTTGGGGCAGCATGTTACTTCATCACCAGATTTGCCTCCCTTGGATGAGGAGGGCCGTTTGATATTGATTCTTGCAGAGATTTTTGATATGAGGGAGAGGAGGTTGAGGAACAGAGTTATTAGAGAATATTTGGTATGATGGAAGGAATTACTGTTGGGGGGTGCCACGTGGGAAGGAGAGATAATACTTTAGCATTGAACTTTGCAGTTGCTTGGGGGCAAGCAATCCTGGGAAGGGAGGATTGTAATGTCCCTTCCTTAGGCGTTCAGATTTGATGCAGAGGTTGACGTATTATGAGGGTTCCCATAGGTCAGTAGTATGGATAGGGGATCCATTTCGAGGTTGTGGAACCTTGTTGGGAGTTGTTCGAGCCTTTCAAAGTCGAGTTTAGTTAGTGTTCCATGGGGACGCGTCCCCCCCAAAAATCCTCGCGTTTCCTAGAGGGGGACGTCTTGGAGACTCGGGGACTTGGGGGGGACATACCCTCACCAACCCACCACCAACGCCACCATCCCACAACCAATGTCGTTGTCTCCAAGATGCCGCTAGGACTTTGAGGATGCTGGGGTGTCCTCAAGACATCTAGGGGACTCCTAGTTGTCTCCAAGATGTATAATTGTTATACTTATACATCTTTTTATAACTATTTTTTCAAGTACTATATGTATTTCAGCACCCTGCCGCCCCCTGCCGCCGTCACCAAACTTAGACCCCCCGTCCCCGTGTCCCCAAAACGCGACCCCTACCGTCCCCCCATCGCTGTCCCCAAAACCCCGTGGAACAGTGAGTTTAGTTGATTGAGCCAGGGATAAATTGGAAATAATAAAGTTGGCTTGAATGGAATAGTGAAAGGTGAATAGTAACAACAAATTAGAAAATGAATAGTGAAAAGTGCACCCCCCATCCTAGAACTTAAGTTGTTTTAAAAAGAGGGCCAAGTTCACAATGTAAAATTAGATCCTGAATGTTATTTTATGAATTTTTAGGCCAAATAGTAACCCTAAAAAGGGTCGACCCCTCTTGGAGAAGATAAAAAGACATTTTTGTCTATTTTGGATTCATTCTTATGACTTCAATTTGAGAGCAGCATCAGACTTAGGGTTTGAAGAGCATGGAGCTTCCAGGAACGCAAAATTTTGGGAGAATTTGGGGATTTGGACGAAAATCCATTTCTTCTAGTGACAGGATTCAACATTATCCAGCTTCAGTGTGGAGTTGGTAGCATTATTTGGGGTTATAATTGCAGATCAGTCCATTTTGAGGACATAAATTCGCATCATATTGTAGATCAGTTCTTTTAGAAAACATTTCTACCATCTTTCAGCAGTTGCACAAGCAGCTGCACCTTTGTTTGGCATTTGGGCTTTAAACCATAAGTGTTAAGAGAAGATTTTGAAGATTTGAAGCTGAAAATTTACATACAGCAGTGGGTCAGCTCCTCTCATACTTGGAAACGAATTGGGTAGTTATTTTTAGAGCCGTGTGAGTTCAAAATTGCTGATACAGGGTTATATTAGACCTGAGATTTCTTTTGCAGCCTTGTAAAAAGTCATTTCATGGCCTTTGGATGAATGGGTATGTTGCAGTTGGACCTTATCTATGTAATTTCAGTCTTTTAGTTAATAGAATCATTGTATGTTGTGTTATTTTTCCTTTATCAGCATTCTACATGTTCTGTAATTCGCATAAAACTCAGAAAAGACAAAAAGATAAGGAAAAACACGAAACACAAAACAAAAACCAAACTCATTCTATACGCTGGTCAAAGACTTCAAGAAAAACCGAAATCAGAAAATTTAGATCAGATTGAGGAAGGAATCTTTCACATCCTATGTAGGAGCCTCTTCATCCTCTAAAGTGAATGTGGCAAACTATGGAACAAATGCATTCAAGTTGGTACACTTAGGGGTTACATCCCAATTCTTTGTTGCCTATTCCTTGCAGTCCACTTACCTATGTGATAGAAGATGCAAGTTGGAATGCACATAGACCAACTCTTTTTTTTTTCAGCCAACTAGTTTCATTTAACTAAGTGTTTAACTAAGTGAATAAAGGAGTATGTACTCTAGTTTTGCTTAGTTGAAGAAGAACTCCTAACTTGGTGAATTGAAGGCAAAGAATATGACAATTTTAAATATTTAAAATAACATATAGTTGCCAAAGAATAGTAAGAATGTTAAAATAATAAAAAATGCTTATCTGTGAAAGAAATTTGATTGCCAGAGGTTGTATGTACACAAAATCTTGTCCATGGAGCTACCACCATGAATGAGTTTCATTGTACTTGTCTTAAAGAGTGCTAAGATTGTTATCTCTAGCTTTACACAAGCTATTAGTTTCACTCACAATAGTATCCTGAGTCCTCCACATCTAGATCTGGGAAGATTCTTTAGAATGCAACTTTGTACCCATTAACAACTTCTACAGCTGTATGGAATGCCAATCCTATGGGTAGACAAAGTATCTTTGTGCTAGAATATTTGGAAGACAATGCAAATGCAAAGAGATGCAAAGGTGTAGTCATCTTCTTCCAATGATCAATGATGAGTCTTTGTACCCTAATGATCAATAATCAGTCTTTGTACCCTTAAGAAAAACAATTTTATGAGATCATTCTCCTTGGTTGCTATTATGTGCTTTATTTTTCAATTATTAAGTCCATGCCATCATTTATTTTTCTCAAATACGACTGATACGTATTAACAGACTTTATCATACTCATGACGGGCCAAGTGAAGCTCACGATATAATTTGCATGTGCCCACTTATGATGGGCTGAGTGAAACTCATGATATAATCTACATGTGCCCACCAATTGTCATCTAGGATCAATGCTTTGAAATTTTGGGCCCTGTTAGAATTTGCTTACCTCCATAGGCTCCAAAATTTGTTAATGACCGTGATGCTGGATGCCTCTTGCACCTTCATATGTACAATGGCATAGGATGAATTCCACCTTATAAGAAAAGACTTAGCATTGTGCATATGATTTTTGTGCCTCTAGGTCAGTAACTGCTGTTAGGATATGATAATTGTTCCTTTAGAAAAGAAACCTTTCAAATGCAAAAAGGTGATAAGAATAGGATAAAACACGGCATGGTCAACATTTGAAGATTGGTGGCTAGCATGAGGATAACTACACCATGGAGAAAAGAGTTTTTTTCTTGAGAAAAAAGCAAGGAAATTTTAAAGGCTATTTAAGATAAGGTTAGCATATTTTTCAGATTCTTTTGTCAGCATTTAAAAGTGGCGACCAAAATACAAATATCATGCCTAAAAGAGAATTGCTATATATGGCGGCAACCTATAGATAGAGTTCAAAATAACACTTATGTGGAAAATAATAAATATAGTCGGCAGTCATAAAAGTTTAAAATAATGCAAAAGAAAGTTGACACTATATAAAGGAGATTGTTCTTCTTGCAAGGTGGTCAATTTACCTTTTAAACTTAACTTTGATTTTCTAATTATAAAGGTTAAGACAATCGTGCAAAGCAAGGTGCCAATAGTTAGTGCTTAGAAATATTTTAAAAATATGGAGGTGTTGCTATTTTGAAATGGGTAGGGTAGTTTAGAAGAAGTGAAGTCAATTGTGCCTATATATTAAAGAAATTCGATTAGTTAGTTGTCTTCTATTGTCTTAGTTTGCTCAAATACATGTTGGAAAGAAAGACGACTACAAGAATAAAAGACTGGAACTAGTCGTTGTATGGATTATTTTTTAGAATTAGTAGATAAGATATTTTGTAATAAAAATTGCATTTCATGTTATCGGTTAGTCTTAGAATAGAAGTTGTAGCTCTTATTAATTGTCATGCATTGATATGCGAACAGTATAAATAAGTGCTATTTTGTACTTAGTAGGATTGATGGTAATTCTCACGGGCTTGACATTATAATTATTGTTCATTGAATGTTATTGTTATCTAAACTTTATTATTCACTTAATGGAATTTATTATGCCTATTTTCTTTTGAATCCCTTACAAGGGTGGTATGAAGTGATTACATTTAAAAAGATTTTTATTCTGGAATGTGCAAATCCTAGATTGTTGGCAATATCTTCCATTTTTATAAGGGTTTCATAATATGAATCTATAATAAAAATTATTTATTATAAAAAATGCAATTACTTTATAATTGAGATCTTGTGTTTAGTTTTTTGCTTTGAAGTCGTTTCTAATCTGTTGTTTTTTCCCCATGCTGTCACATTGCCAACAATGTACCTTTGTATGGTGGTTTGGTGATGGGTGCATTTGGGTTTGGAAACTTGGAATGACTATTCTCTTTGTTTATATTGTTTTTTTTATGGGCATTACTTTTGTGGGTGCGTGTGTGAGGTTTTCTAATCTTAAGTACATTCATAGAAAATTGGATTTGAGCCTTTTTATAGCTAATGAACTATTTTGTTTTTTTTTCAAGGTTGAGGCGCTAGGAGAAATTGAACTTGCAACTAAGTTGCTGAAGGATGATATTGTAGAAGATGTGAGGCCTTTGATATAAATTGATTACTCCCTCTTTCAAAAATAAAGCTGTTTATTTCATGACAGTTTTTTAGCTTGGAAGTTTCCCAATTCTGTATCTAAATCAGTGTCTCAGGTACCACATGCATTATTGCACTGCATCACAATTGACATTTTTGCATTCTACATTTGCAGGAAGATCCTGTCTATTCTCATTATCAACGTCTTCATTGCAATATCTTGCCTCTAGACGAATATTCCGAGGATATTGCTTTGGTAATGATCATTAATTCTTTATTTCAAATGTTCTAGGCGCACAATGATTAGTTCTTTAATGCATAAGAGGTACACTCTAGAGAAAAAACATTCATATGTCTTTGGTTTAGAATTATTAAATTCAGGAATTGTTAGCTTGGAAAGGAAGTAAACTATGGATGAGAATGGGAACACAAGGTATTGTATTTTCATTTGAAAGCTTTAATGATACCAGAAAGTTTTTGGATTAAACCTAGGTTACTGGTTTGCTCTTTGAAACACCCAGAGTCGCATCTGGATCTCTTGTAAGGCAGTCCAGTGTCCTGCAAATGGACCTGGATTTGCCTGGATCTGCTCTACTAGGCTGGGTCTGCTGTAGTGAATCCAGCTTAAAACATGTTGGCTTATTAAATTTTTTTCCTTTTTTGCTGACTGCATTTTTGTTTTTGTGAGAATGACAGTGAGTATTGCAAATATGAAGGTGATCTTCTGTTCTCTGCTACTATCGAGACTGATTTAATTTTTAAACCTTGGATATTGCTCTGTCATGTCTCATTTTAATTGGGCTGAGATAAACACTTGATTCTCTCGCTTCTACAGATTAATATGTCAAATAAAGAATACTGGTAATCCATATCTTAAAGGCTTATGTGTCAGGTTTAAGTCTTTCTCAGCTAATTGACAATATAAATCTCTTGTTTTCATTTAAGCTTGATATTTTGCTATATTCAATATTTCAAAGTTCAAACTATGTTGTTTGTAAAAGTTAAAACCACAGGGTTATTAGCTTGAGAAGAAAGTATTATATTAATATTTAGTTTCATTCTAAAATGTCTAAAATATTATAAGAAGTTTCAAACTATTTATTATCTAAAATTATTGTATTGTGTATTATAATTCTGATGAGAGTCTCCGTGACGCGTCTTAGTGTTGTTGCATGTTAGAAGACACTGATATCCATCATTTTGAATTTGATTAATCAAAATGTGCAATGGATCAAACAATATAGAAACTAATCTTTCCCCATTGATGGAGAACAGACTCAGATTATTAAATGCATTATAGCCTATCACGGTCGGCAAAACATGAGATGGATTCGAGTTTAAATTTTTCAGGTTGATCAAATTTTGATCTCAAGACAGTATATACAAATATTTTTCGAAGTCATGGATTACAATGGCTGCAAATATGTATGTGATGATTTTTATATGTTTTTTGTGTGGATGAGACCAAAATGAACACAGCCCATTTCTCTAAAAGCATTGACATTAAATCAGCAGTTTAGCTTCCATACCTTTCATTTAGCATAATATCGGTCTAAAGAGAAGTTTACGGACCTTGTGCTGATATATAAAAACATTGAAATTGAGAAGTCAAAGAGAAGTTTTCATATTTCTTGACATGTTTCATGCCATGTATAAAATTTTTCCAATAGATCACAAATTGGAATCATAGGGCTTTTGCAACTCTCAAATACTACCTATTATAATATTTTAAATATCACTTTACAATGGTAGAACTTAACTTTAATGTAGTTAACAAATTTTTGGTGTAGTGACAATCAGGGACCCTAACCGTCATTATGTGCAGGTGTCATATCCCTGAAATTGTAAACCAAACTATAAAGTATTGAAATACAAATAACGAAATAAAACAAATATCAAAATATAAATATAAGTAATTGCAATCTAAATATTATTAGTATAATTATAATATTATAATTATAATACCATTACCATAATATGAAATGGAACAATGAATATTGTTATTTGTAATTATTATATTAATAAAAATATTCACAAAGAAAACTGATAATATTCATGCCTCAATTAAATGAATAAATACTAAACATTTGCTGAGTGCATCGATTTCTAATTACTATTGCCAAAGCTAACAATGCAAGCAGCGAATATAGTTAAGATTATGCAGCGATTCATGAAATATTCGAGCCAAATTTTTTCGATTTTTCACAATTTCAAATTACAACATTACAAGCAAGTGCACCCGTTAAGGTTAGATGGATAAACCAAAACGTGCAAGAAAGCAACTCTAACCAGAATGGCGCCGATGATGGCGAGCATTGGTCAGAGGATCTTCTACTCTAAATACAGAAAGGAACTCAACGTCAAGTATGTGCTACCCAATCCAAGGCGGAGTGAGGGGCGACCATATGACGGAGTGATTACAGAATTAATGCTTGAAATAAATGCTGAAACTGGAAATACTCGACACCCAGAATGTGCTTGCTAACCCAAGCTGGGAAAGTAGCTACCATAGGGCGGAGCTGTAACTATTACAATAACTTAAATGAATTTGAGAATTACAATCAGATTTGAACAAGAATGAAATGACTGCCAGTACTACTGTCAGTTTTACAAAGGATGTTCATCTGCCTGCTGAAATCATAGAAATTTGAGAGCTTAACATTACATCAAAAGATCTCTTCTTAGTATGGTTAGAAGAGCCAAAACAATAGACCTTTCGATGCTCAAAATTACAACTCTGATTTTTGGATAAATCTGCACTCTTGAATTAAAAACAGCAGTCTAAGGAATTCACTATTTTGCTCATATCTCTCTCTTAACTTGCCCAATTAACATGAAACCAAATGCAATAAGCTCTAACAATGGAGGCGCCTAAGATGAGACACAGGAAACAGATCCAAACAACCACAATTAATTATGCACGAGACCCAATGCAATCAAATGGTACGGCTGCAAGAAGGAAGGCGATCTGCTCTATTAAATTAAATACTTCTCTAAAAAATCTGCAAATTAGAGAATGATGGCGCCTAGCCTTAACAAGGGGAATGGGTTAATACCCAGATGCAATACTTTTGTCTTTTTTGATTTATGAATAAAAACATGAATCTGCTGTAACAAATAATGCAAAATGCTGAAAACCACTAATATGCAAATCAGATCTAACCATGCGATAAGCTGATTACAATGCATAAACTAAATGTAACTCACAAACTAGACTAAATCACCACTAGTCGCTGTCTTTCAAGCGAGAAGCAATGCCCAAGCTAGGAGGCCTTCATTCCTCGAAGCAATCCCAAAGCCAATCCGGCAGCATAACATTCCTGTAGATAAAAGATACCAAATGATGCTCCAAGACTCCTTTTTATAATTCTCCAGTTGACTTCTCAAAACCCTAAAATCCGCTTTTAGGTCAAAACCCAATCTCCTCAAGGATGGGCGTACTTTTCCTTCAAAGCTTTAGATTTGATATTTTAAATAAATATCATACTTTAATAAATGCGCCCAACAAAGCTTGCTCAGACTTTAGTAATAATTAAAATATTCCTTAATGAGGCGCCACCCTCAAAAGATCACCTTTTTAAAACAACCTTAAGTCATTAACTCTAGGCCAAGGGTCAACGTTAAAATATAATAATTAAAACGTGACTTTTTAATTAAATGACTTAACTTATCCTTCCGAATGTGCCCTGAAGCCAATACTGAGCAAAACATCTGACCAAACTGAAGCAGGAAGTCAACCGAGCTGAACTCAACTGGAAAGCTGCTAAAAATAGAATTTACTAAAAATAGTAAATTCCGGAAAATGCTCAGAATGCCGAGATGAACACACCACTGCGAAGCTCTCTGAAAACCCAGAAAGGATCCGCCATTGAATCCATCATCTTTGAGCAATGACCTCCTCAAAAATAGGAAACCCTAATTTATCTTCCGACTAGCCTTCGGGTTCCCAAGGAAAAGGCCAACGGTCACTAGAAAGATCAGGTTTGAGAAGGGGACATTACAATTCACTTAATACAACCCTTGGTTTAAGGTATCGGTTCCTAAGGGTAGTGACTTAAGAAACATATCCATTCAAAGAATATTACCATTGAAAGGGTGCAATTTCTCACCCAATCAAAAGATATTTAAAGGATATCCATGAACATCAAAAGGCATCGGATGAGGAAAAAAAGCAAAGAGATCTATGGGCAATAAAGGTCCAGTTTGTATTGTAAGTTGATGGAATAATTAAAGGATATAATAAACGGTTGAAAAGGATCAAGGTTTTCATGCATGTCATTATTCATAATCATAATCGATTATGTATTGCTGATAGGATTATTTGCTAGTCTGAATTTGATATTGCTGATATGATTTTTTGCTAGTTTGAATTTGATATTACTGATATGATTATTTGCAAGTTTGAATTTGACTAAATTACTGTGTGTATTTGCACCATGATAGAAGAAGGGGGATTAAAAGAGGGGGCAACAATGGGGCACTCTCCTGGGTACGCCACCTCTATAATGGAGAACCTATGTGTTCTATAATGGAGGACCAATGTATCCTATAATGTGGGACCAAGTAGTCCCAAGGAGGCCAAAAGGGTACTTGCCTTTGTCTCAAATGGTATTGCCTTTGGGCCTAGGAGAGTAAAGCCACCGGGACATCCTTTGTAGCCTCACTCCCCTATCATGATGTAACAATATAAGGAGATTTGCTGAAGGAGTACAATGAGTGGCCTTCTTCTAGGTATGCCACCCGGGGGGGGACAAGATGAGCACACAAAGGGCCAAGGGGGTACTACTTTGGTACAAAAGGGTATTGCCCTTGGGCCTAGAAGAGTTGGCTACCAGGACACCTTTCGCAATCTCACTTCCCTTATCATGGTGTAGCAATATAAAGGGATCAATCACAAGGGAATGTGGTGCAAGGGCACCATATCAAGTCATGTAAATATGATCTTAAGTTTGGTTTAAGGTGTTTTGAGTCTTTTGTCATCCAATAAGGTCATACTAAACCATTTGAGATGTAATTGGGGTCACTTTGGGTCGGTTGTAGTTAAGTTGCTATATTTTTGTGATTGTTGCAAATGTTGCTTTAGCAACTTTGCATTTTGGCTTGTATGTGGAAGGTGAACGGTCACATTTTAAAATATGGTTTGAGACTGTTGGTTTCAGTTGGTTTTTGGTTGAAAACATTTAAATAGGCCTTGAGGAGTTCGAGGGAAGTCCTTGTTGAAAGATTTGGTACTCAAGCAATAGAAAACCTTCACTTTCTGCAATTTCTTGTGCAATATTGCTGCTACAAAAAGCCTGTACGACCTGTACAGGCTGATAATGATGTCTAACTGATCTGAATTGGTGTATGATTGAGTTAACCATCATTTGGATTTGATTTGAGTCGTTTTCATAAGATTTGAAGGTTTTCACAAGCATTTTTCTGTAGATGGTTTGTAAACCCTGTTTTGAGGGTTTGAGGGTGAATAAAATGTATGTTGACCCATTCCACCGCTAGGATTTCTTGTAACTTGGTGGAATGGGTGCATTTAGGTAGGGTTGGGTGTTCATGTGGGTTTTAGGAGTAGGGAGTAGGGTTTGAAGGCTTTTTGATGCTGCCCTAGTTGTAATTTCATGAGTTTTGGCTTGAAATTGATGGCTAAGAGTGGGAGTTTGATTAAAATGCATTGACAAAGGATGGGAGATGATGTAGGAAGCATGTGTAGACCTATGGGGATGTGTTTGCAGTGTTGGTTGGCAGAGTAGTGGTTTGGAGTTGATAGATTCAATAAACCCTTTCATTTACAGGCCTAAATAGGCTTAAACAAGGGTTTTGTGATATGGTGAGTTTGTAGGTGTTCCTTTTGACAAAAGTTGTGGATTTAGGCTATTTGTAACTTGGTTGAGGTCTAGCAATGGAGAGTTGTGGTTGGAAGAGTGTCTGGTTGGGTGTTGCTTTGTAAAATAGGGCTAATTGTGGCCATTTCCAGTGTAGCAGTCCATTTTAGGGGTTGATTTTCCAAAACAAGTGTATGCACAAACTTGATATGTCAAAGTAGAGGAAAATAGGTATTTGAAATACTAATCCTTTTGTGGGTTTGAAGTGATTCTTGTAGGATATAGTCAAAAGTCACTATTTGATATGCTACAAGAAGGTTATGAAGGAATTGTGAAATAAGGCCAAGTTAGGGTTTGAAGGGCTGAAAGATTGTTTGAAATTGCTTGAATTGTGATTGTTGTACAAACTCCTCCCTGCGCTGCATCAGAATGGAAGAAGACGAAAGGATGTGGGATCCTCACTAGGCCACCTCATATGAATGGCATGCAACACATGAGGCCAAGAAGGCCACCTCATATGAATGGCGTGCGCTACATAGGGTCAAGGAAGCTAAGACACCCCATCCAACCACCCTCTTCCATGCTCCCCCATGATTGAGCATTCTCAAGATGGAGTAATAATTAGATTAGCAAATTTACTTTAGAATTACTAATGTTAAATCATGATATCCTATTTATTAAGTTATTATTGTAATTGATTTCTAACTTGTTTGCAGGGACAAAATTGAGCTGAGTTACTTTCTAAATCCATTGTTTTCTTGAGAAATTGATAATTTAGGTTAAAATTTGTATAATCCCTATTAGGGACGTTATAGAAGGTTGCCAATATTTATAATAAAATGTAATTGAAGTTTCTAATGAAAATTTGAATGTTTTTTAGTGAGAAAGTGTGGAAGATTTTAAATGTAAGGATTTTAGGGTTATGAGCGAGTTTTATATGATCTTAAATAATGAGTATTTGAATTTTTGATAAAGATTTTGAAGTGTAATTGATTTAAGGAGCCTGGTTTAGTTTGTTTGTTCATTATTTTACTTATCCCATAAATATTTTAATCAGGGTTGATGAAACCATTGATTTGGGTAGTGAAAAGAGTGTGAATATGAATATTGCGGACTGAAAGTTTTCTGGTGTTTGGTTTGCAGAAACATTTGAATTGCGAAGTCATGTATACAGTATATGGCAGAGTCCTCAAACTATGATTTATATCAAACGAGAACTCTATAGATCTTTGGTGTGACATTTTTGTAAAATTGTGTGAAGGTAAATGTAAATCTGGGAAAGGACAATTTTTGTGTGCATTTGGTCTAAACTGGTCTAATAAATAATATGCAATTAATAGATAATATACAATTAATTGATATATATATATATATATTTCCCCTCTATTAATTGCATGATGAATAATTAATTTATATTATATAAATTATTAATATACAATGAATTACGGAAATTTAATTTGTTAAATAATATATATATTTTTTCTATTAAGCTTTAAGAAAATGATGCAAAAACTTGCACACAATCAAATCCAGAAACAACAAAATTGAAAGATAAAGATTTCAATTCTCATTGACTCATTCAAAGTTTAAGCAAATAATGCAAGACATTCTAGTGTATCACAAGGGCACATGATTGCATAGGCAAGGTGGGGTGAAATTCAATTTTTTTAAGGCACTAGATTTGTTAAGGCTATATTTTTCTGTGGTGGTACATATACATATTGATCACTATAGAAACTTGTTTCAAGCTTTGAATACTCACAAGGGGGTTTCTGAACACATGTTGACTACAAGATGGTTGACTTTGTTGTGAAGCTGATTACAACAAATATAGAAAAAAGATGATGTCATATTGGAGTAATTTTTATGGATTCAAATTTTGAAAATATCCAAAAGCAGATGAAGGCCTCCAAAATGAAGGTTTTGGAGAACATGCACACTATGAGAGTAATAATAAATGTATTGCTTCTCTTATACAAAATTTTCTTGGAGTGTCCCATATAGCCAATAAGTTGGACAAGGTAAGCTTCAGTGACCTAGTGGATTGACTGAAGAAGCACGTTCTCATGTTTGTTGAGGAAAGAAAGCCAGTCTCTTTAGAAGAACAGGTTTTGATATTCATTAGAGCAAAGCATAGGGAAAAAGTGTTGGAGACTGTTTGCCACAATAACAACAGGAGAAATGGGCCTATAATGAGGATTTAGATTGTTCTTGTTTGGGAAACAACAACAAGCAAGCAGAGGAGGCTTGTTTCATGATACGACAAAGGATAGATGAGAGTTAGTTGCTATGATCTCAAAGATAATCATTGATCTAAATTAGATTACTTGAATTATTAACTCACTATAATTAATGTTGTATTCTTAATATATAGACTCCGGGGGGTTAATCAGAGAGGCTTAATGAAAGTTTTCCGATGAACAGTTTTGGTTCATTGTTTGGATTATCCCAAAGGCAATACCTAATTGACATACTTAGCCATGGACAAAATCATACATGACATATTTAGCCATACCTAAAACTGTACATGACACTTTTGGCCATGGCTGAAACTGTCCGACATGTGACAAAAGGAGAATCAACCAGCACAGATTTGAATGCATATTATCCATTGGGTCACTTGGTTGATAGTAGTTGGAACAATACCGTGTTGAAGTTTGTGCATGTCTTGGTTAGAAAAGTGCCTGAAGTGGAATGTGAACAGTCATTTGAGAGTTATAATTCAGTTGCAGAGCAGAAAGGAGGGCGAAGACATCAGAGAGTAGATTATTGGAGATTGAGAAAAAGGAAAATAGGTGCCTGGTTGTATGCCATTCTATTTTACTAAATCCCTCCAACTCTCTCCCATGATCTTGAATTTGGGCCACAATCTCTTTGCAAATGTATGAAATCCTTCAAAATCTTGAGGTGTTAATTAGAAATGTATTGGAAATCCCGATGGGTTTACAAATCCTTTGGGGAGGAAGGAACTTCAAATCAAAATAAAAGCTCTATAAACATGAAATATTCAAATATGTGCAAACAAATCTGATTCTGGGCAGAATTAATTGATGTAATGTAATTTTAGCTTACATTCATTTCAAATCTTAATGATGATCATTGATTATACTCAACATTGTGTTGGCATAACAATTAGCACCTCTGGAGTGTGAGTTGGTACAGACAGCTATGCACACTGCATAATGAGTGCTCTTCTAATTAGGAGGGGAAGCTCCCTCATATGCTGAAATGCGTGAAAAGTAAAGTAATCTAACTCCTATCTTTTTGTCTCAGCTGGAAGAGGCACAAGGTTAAGAAAACCAAGAACGTTGCAGCTAAGGATTTTCTGGTTTCGCATATCTCTAACTACAACTAAACTAAAGCTTTAATCTATCCAATCTCCTCAAGAAAACAGAGCATGAGGAAATGGAGCAGGAATGTTCTTATACGATAAACTTCAGGTACAGATTCACAATGTGAAGACAAGGTGGCACAACTATTTGCCCGGTTGGGAAGAAGTTTATTAGAAACAAACAAATATATGATAAACTGAGTACAACTTTACAACATGAAGGCAATGTGGCACAACAATTTGCTTGATTGAATAGGTTATTGACACACATCAAACGATAAGCTTTAGGTACAGATTTGCAACATGAGGGCAAGGTGGTTTGGCAATTTGCTCATTTGAATATGCTTATTAGAAACAAAACATAAAATAGCCAACTAGGACAACAAATTGCATAGGCGAAACACACATACAATAAACAATCAACTAGCCACTATATTTAACTAAGATAAACAAATACCATAACAATAACATGAAGGCAAGGTGGCATAACAATTCATCATCATAGTAAAAGCTCGTGAACAGATACACAACAACAATATTATAGGCAAGGTAGGCATAGCATATATTACTATCTTGTGCAAAAGTTAATTACAAATGAGCAAAAAACTCTTATTTATAGACATCAAAGGTGTAGGGAACCCTAAAATCACCTTGAGTCAACTACAGTCTTGCAAGCATGCAAGATTTTATTGCTAAACCCTAGTAAAGAAAATTATACAGTTAACTGGAAAGCTACCATCAGTTAACCAAAATAGGACTCAACTAAACTGGACAAGTACAAGCATGCACGTCCTTATTGAATTTTTTTTTTTGATAATTAACATCAGTTACTACTCCTAACTGAAAGTCTAAACTCCTACGGAGATAACTCCAAGGAAGAGATGTGCGTGCATGAAATCAGCAATAAGAAATCAAGACTGAATGTCGAGTTAACTGCTGCTCTTGACTCTATCCTCGAAAATAACTGTAGGTTCCAACTGGCGGATTACTGCAGGTCATCACCGTCTAACATCTCATCTAGGAATTGATCGATTGCCTTATCCTTTGGTACTTTGAGTCAGCTGTCCACGATGATAATCTGCCTGCTCAACTCTCTATCACCATCCCTGACTGCTCCCATGCATATTCTGACTTCTTCAATTGCCCTTTTGAAACTAGCTGTCAGCATTGAGATGCGATCCAACTTAGATGCCACAGGATCTCCCTCGAGATTATCATGAACCAGCCCTTCAAACTCAGCTTGTACCACATCAATTTCAACATACATGCCATTCTTAAAATGATAACGGCACGGGATCTGAGTGACAAAGCTGCTGACGAGTTTGAGAGCTCTAGTGACGCTCTCCTTGAGTGTATTCAACCTGGCAGAGATCCTCTCACATGTCTCAATCCTGAAAAGATGTTCTCTCCAGGCGAAGATCTTCTTTTTCTCTTCTTCTATCTCCAGAGTATTATATGTAACTGCCAACTGGGATATGAGAACACGATCCTTCGCCATGCCTTCTTCTACTGTAATCTCGAGCTGCTGAATCCCTTGGCGAAGCCCATGCGCATCACTCCTCAACTGATATAACTCTGCGAGAAGATGCTGACCTGTAACAATGAAGTTTTCAACCCACTTGTCTAGAAATTTACCATGATTGACTAATTGATCCAACTTCTGTTGTTCTGCAGGTCTGCTTTGTGGAAGAACAGGTGCTCTACTCAGATTTCCATGAACAAGATCAAAGATATACTGTCAAAGTTGCCCGATTTCAGCCTTAAGAAGCACTTTATCTTCTCCGTCCTTAATGACATGCTCCTCAAAATTATTTTGACAATCTTGAGAAGGCTCACGTCTGTTTCTCTAGTGCTCCTGCCAAGATTCGCTTTGACGAAGGTGAAATCACCAACCTCAACTTCATCCAAGCTTTT
>VDFB02377201.1:0-11521 GCA_007258455.2 Sequoia sempervirens | reverse complement strand
TTACGCTAATATCATGACAAAGAGGAAAATGTAGACACATAAAATGACCTAGGCATGCAAGCTTCATTTTACCACTTTCGTCCTAGCATAATTATGACATTTAATTATGTCTTTGGTCCACATTCGACTATTAATTAAATAATTCATAATTATTTAATTAATTCATGTCCTTTATTCTTCATGATTATTAAATAAATAAATTTTATTTATTTATTAAATACGTCATTAATTGTCTAAGTCTTCCCTTAATTAAATAAATTTCTTAATTTATTTAATTACCCTTCATCATTTATTTCTTCGATTATTAAATAAATAAATAAATTTATTTTATTTAATGTCACTAATTCTCATACTAAATGAATTTATTAATTTATTTAATTATTAATCTATATCCCTAAATTAAATAATTATTCTAATTATTTAATTGTCAAAAATTAACATTTCATTTTAAATAAATAAAATTATTTAAAATGATCTCACATTCTTGATCATAGTTCATTTTAGTAAATAATTTGAAAGATTATTTATTGTCACATTTAAAATCCTTATTTTGAATTAATTTAATTCAAAAAGGTAATATTCTTCCAAAAATCAAGCAATCGAGCAGATTCTTGATTTTCCAGATCTGCTTTTCAGTTCAACTGTTATCTTCTTGATTTTCGAATCTCACAAATCAAGCAGTCTTTATCTTCTTGATTTTCGAAAATCTTTATCTTTTTGATTAATTGTCTCATTTATTCTCGACCGCCGATTTGATCTTCTCAAATGACATCTCGACCACTCATTTAATGATTTTTCCCTAACCCTGATTAGGGATTGTCACATGAAATTTGGACCTCTAATTTTAGGCTTCCGTGAACTTTCAATCTCGTTCGTCTGTCCAAAATTGCATTTTCTATAAAATGACAATTTTGCTCACATTTTCAATTACACACACACATACTCACATACGCATATACTTGCAGTTTATTTGTGATTTTGGCATATTTATCTTAAGCATAGTAGTCATTTCGTCATAGGCATAGACACTTTATTTCATTTTGGACATTCATATTCCAAATCTTTCAAAGCTTGTGTAGGACATAGTCTTTGTTGTCAAGTTGCTCGTACATTGAATCTGAGGGCAACACATCTTTCAGCAAGTTAGAAGGTGTAATGGAGGTCAACCATGGAGATTGAAGACACTTGGTGAGCTTGTTTCGTTTTGTGTTTTCATTTATATTTCCTTTGCTCTTCATTACTTTCTTTGGGTTTTTATGCTTTGATATTTGATAATCAAACCTTTAGAAAATTAACTTCTTTTAGATACAAAAAGCTATAGCTAATAAAGACTATAGTATGTATGCCCAAATCTGCATTCTTTGGCAATCAGTTCACCCACTCCCAGCAATGGTGGAACTGAAAATAGGGGAAGGAACTTGGAAGCAATGGATAGAAGTTGAAGAAAAGGTGGAGATGTGTTCGGCTTGCAAAGGGGTAGGTCATCTTGTTGGAGAATGTAGACTATTAGAAAAGGGAAAAGGTTTGGAGAAAAATGTATTAACAGACTTATTATTTCTCAAGGAAAAGGATTTTCAAGTAGAGGATACCAACTTCGGAAGTAATGGTGAGGAAATGGGATAGGTGGAAGTGGAAGATCTGGGAATGAGTAACTCGGAAATGACCCCTAGGTCAGGATAGGAGGCAAGTAAAGGTAATAGGAAGCTCGGCTGAGGAGGAAAAGATTGCAGAGAAAGATTGGTTGTTTTGAGGTGAAAGATGTTGTTGGTTTATATGAAAATGGGGAATAAAGAAACCATTGGAAGGGTCAAAGGTAATCAGTGGGAAGAAGCTGCCACATTAATAGTCGCGAATTAGTGAAGTGAAGAAAGTTGTAGGGTTGAAACTTTCAAGGTAGTCGAGGGTGAGGTTCTGAATGCTACTCAAGAAAGGTAAACGAGTTTCACCTAGTTCTTCACCTTTGGAAAAAACTAAGGCTCAAGGAGACTTGGTAATGGAAAGCCCCTCAAATAGTTCAACAAAATTTGGCAGTAGCTCTAAAGGCACCTGAAGTAACATGAGGGGAGATAAACCAAATGCAAAGATGGAGAGAAAGCTTTCTAAGCAGGAGTCTCCTCAAGCTAAAAATCTTAATGCAGAGGATAAATTTGAAACAAAAGAGCCTTTTTTCAAAGATATAGAGATTTCCCCTATTAGAAATCTAGAAAATTCCTTTGAGGATGAAAGAGACGCGGACAACCCCTTTGAAGATTTGGAAATGGATCCCCCTTCGGAAGAGGAGGAAGGTGTTGGGGATGATTTGGGTTTAAGCGCTAAAGTGGGGATAAAAGAAAAAAGAACTTTAGCACAAACTCTGGCGAAACATAGCAAAGTGAAGGTGGGGGATAAGAAGAAACGAGGTCCTAAAACCATAAGGGTAAAATTGGAGATTGCTGGAAGTGCAGCAAGCCAAAAAAAAATGAGATCAGGAAAAGGCTATGCCTTTTTTCCAGGAGCAATGAAAGTCCTATCGTGGAATGTTAGGGGCTACAATGCCCCTGACAAAACCTGTTCGATCAAGAGATGTCTTGATCAGACAAGACCAGATGTAGTTTTGTTACAAGAACTAAAACTAAGTAGGACAGAAGTTGAAGCTTTTGGAAAGCGGTTCAACAATTGGAAATGTTTCACAGTAGAAGCTAAAGGGGCCTCGGGGGGTTTAGGGCTTCTTTATAAAGAAGCAGTAATGGAGGTCTAGGTACTTAGATCAGAAAAGTCTTGGAAGTGGGTAAATATTATTTCTAAACAACTTCTTTCAAATTTCTTCTTGATAAATGTTTATGGTCCAAATAACATTGTAGAAATGAGGAAGGTTTGGGATGAGATCTCTAAGGTGATGGCAGCTAGTGGTGAGAATCTTTTACTTCTAGGTGGTGATTTCAATGCAATTTTAAGACCGTCAGATAAGAAAGGGGGTCTTGGTTGGCTAAATCAAAAATAAAGAGATTTCAGTAATTTTGTAACCAACAATGGACTCTTTGAGATTCAATTCAAAAATGGAGATTTCACGTGGACAAATAGAAGATCTGGTTTTCTAAATATAGCTGAAAAACTTGACAAATTTTTCATTGCTGGTAATTGGGAAAATTTCCAATGACTTTTTAGGCTGAGATCCTCCTAATTACAGGCTTGGATCATTATCCAATTATTGTGCAAATTCAAGAGGAGGAAGCACCAGACCGTTTCCCTTTTAAGTTTGAAAAAATGTGGTTTAGGGAAGAAGGGTTCTTAGAGCTTGTAGCGGATTGGTGGATAAAGGCACCACCAAGGAGGGGTAACAAAGCATTTATCTTTTTTTTTATAAATCCAATATGTTAAGGAACAGTTGAAGAAATGGAATAGGGAAGTTTTCAAGAATATCTTCTTAGAAAAATTTAACTTAGAACAAGAACTGGGAAAGCTACACTCAAAGGTCATAGAAGGTGGGTTAAGTGAGGAAGACTTCAAAACATAAAAAATGCTAAACAAACAGTATTTAGATGTGTTGGCTCGTGAAGAAATCTTCTGGAGGAAAAATTCAAGGGAGACTTGGCTAAAGGAGGGGGACCAAAACACAAAGTTTTTTCACAATGCAGTAAAGGTTAGGAGATCCAGTAATAAAATTTTCTCAATATAGGATAAAAATGGTGGAACTCTAGCTGAAAAGGACACTACATGTGAGGAAGCCGTATGTTTTTTTACTGATGCCTTCAACAATAGTCAAGTAGACCTTTCATAGAAAAATGAGGTCTTGGATGTTATTCCCAGATGTATTTCTGATAATCAAAATGCAGTTCTCACAAGGGAAATCACTTTGGAAGAAGTTAAATCTGCTCTCTTCAGCATGAGTAGTGATAAAGCTCCGGGTCCAGATGGATTCCCAACATTTTTCTTCTAGAAGTTGTGGCATTTTTTGGACCAAGAACTTTGGGAGGTGGTTGAGGAATCTAGAATAGAAGGTTTTGTATTGAAATATTTTAACAATACTTTTATTGTCATAGTCCCTAGGAAAGAAGAAATCTTATCTTTCAATGATTTTAGGCCCATTGCTTTGTGTAACACGATGTATAATATTATTTCAAAAGTGATGGAAAATAGATTAAAAGGTGTTTTAGATGCGGTGATCTCTCCAGAACAAAGTGGTTTCTCTCCAAATTGCTCCATCTTTGAAGGTATAATTATTGCTCATGAAGTAATTCATTCCATAAGGTTAGCTAGATCCAAAAAAATAATAGTGAAGTTAGAAATTAGGAAGGCTTATGATGAAGTGAATAGAAGATTTCTCTTAAAGGTACTTAGAAAATTTAGTTTTAGTGAGGTTTGGTTAAAATGGGTGGCCAATTGTCTAAAAACTCCCCATTTCTCGGTGCTAGTAAATGGTAGTCCATAGGGCCTTTTCACCTCAGAAAAGGGAATATAGCAGGGAGATCCAATCTCCCCCTTCTTATTTAGAGTAATGGTGGAAGCTTTGGGAAGGTTAATAGCTAAAAAGAGGGAGGAAGGTGTTTGGAATGGTGTTCGCGTGTTGGAAGGAATTGATCCACTATCTCATTTGCAGTTTGTGGATGACACTCTTCTCATGGGGCTTCATGGCAACGCGAAAGTGTTAGAAAAATTACCCTATAGATAAAATCTGATGAGATTAATGGACAAAATACATTAACTAGAAAATTTAGAGATTCGCCTTTAATACATTTAGCCGAAACAAAGAGAAATTTGTGCTATTTTGGGAATGAGGATGTGATCTCTTACGAGAAGGTACCTCAAGATTCCTCTGTTTGGAGGTGCAAGCAAAGAGACAATTTGGAAGGATTTAATAGATTGTCAGCTGAGGCGTATGGACGGATGGAAAAATAGATGGTTGACCTCAGTTGGACGAATTCTAATGCTAAAGTTTGTCATTTCAACTATCCCTATTTTCTCTATGATGGGCCTAAAAATCCCTAAAAATATTGTCAAGGTAATAAGTTAGAGAATGAGGAAGCTCTTTTGGAATGGGGCTATGGACCAGGACAAAATCCCTTTATTATTATTGGGAAAAATTTATTGCGACTAAGGGGAAAGGTGGTCGCGGGTTGGTTAATCTCAACAGATGCATGACGGCGGGAGGCGAAGGCGGTATGGAATATTTATTCTACGACCATCTACAATTACTAGGTGAGGAGATATTGAAGCTGAGAGATATTTGGATTTAATGGAAATAATAGAATATTTACGGTCACGGAATCCACATTGGCTCAATAGCTATTTGGAATTTTACTTAATTTCTTGTCATCAAAGTTGGTACACATAATACAGCCCAGTTAGGAATGGGTCGAAAGTTAAATTTTGGGAAGATTCATGGTAGGGCTGCCTAGCTTTAAAGGAGAATGAAGATCTGCAAGAGTTGAGGCTTTGGTTCACTCAACATTGGGGGGAAAAGGTTTGTGATTATTTGGAGTTGAGGAGAGATGTGGCAGGGGGTGACTAGGTGTGGAAATCTCTTTAGGAAACCGAGTTATTAGACGGTCAGAAAGTGATTATGCAAAGAATTTTCCAGAGTATAAAATTTATGAGATCAAATAAGGATGATAAGGTGGTTTGGTGTGGTTTGGGTGATGGGAAGTATTCAGTGAAATTAGGTTACCAGTTTTTGGAGTTAGAGGCAGGCATCAAGAATTGGTCAACCAATGTATGCTAGGGGAAAGAATGTCTCCCTAAGGCAAGAGCCTTTTCATGGTTGGCAATCCAGGGGCACATCCTTACAGGTGAGCGAAGGAAGCACTTAGGTTTTAGTGGACCAACCAAATTTGTAATGTGCTCATGGGCAAAGGAAACAAGTGATCATCTTCTCTTACACTGTAATATGGTAGTAGAGTGTTGGGAGATGGTAAAGAGGGGTTTGGGTTGGCAAAGTCCTACCCCAGAAACACTAAGGAAGGTTTTTGAGAGCTGGTCGATTCCAAGAAGAAAGACATTTTTTTCTTGTATTTGGAAGGTTAGTCCATCCTTGGTGGTGTGGGAGATCTAGAAAGAAAGAAAGAGAAGAATTTGTTTAGATAAAGTAGAGAATTTGGAAAGGCTACAATGGACAATTAAGCATGCCATAGAGGAAGTGGTTGGAGCAACATCCTCTCTTCACTTTAATCCAAAAATTCCTTTCACCACGAAGGACAAGTTTATTAGGGGGCTTGATGGCCATTCTATATTTGTAGCCCGTTAAAGGAGACTGGAGTTAGGTGAATCCATTGCTTTGGAATGTAAGGGAAGTTTTCTAGGAAAGACCAATGAAGGCTGAGGTGAAATGGGCATTTGATGGGAGAAGCAGAAGGGAAATCCTAGGCGTAGCCACTGCAGGGTTGGTTTTTACTGAGCCGAGGGATTGGAATGGGAGATGTGCCCCTAAGCTAAAGGCGAATAAATTGGTAGATGGAATGAATATTATATAGCGAGCTTGCTTATGCCTTAGTAGTTAAGTGTAGTAAATTTCTAGGTGCAAAAAAAATACATTTAGAAGGAGACCCGATGATAGTAGTTCAAGCGGTGATGAAGGGGATAATTAATGCACGACACCTCCAAAATTTCATTGAAAAAATCAGAGATGAGTTAAGCTCATGTGAAAAAATTTCGGTGAGCCACATTAGAAGAGGGGGTAACATGGAAGCGGATGTTTTATCTAAATGGGCATTAAATTTTAGTGAAGTTGGGGAATTTAAATTGGAGGATTTCAAGGGATTAAATTTAGTGGAGTTTTGGGATAACACAGGCGAGTACAATGCTTTAAATGCACAAGGTGGTGGACTGAGTGAATTGGTTGGACATGACAAGTGAAATGCAGGGAGGGCGAGTGGTGGCGGAGCAGTACATGATGCATTTATTTTGGTGTGGGAAATTCAAGATGATTATTATTCTTATCCCTCGATTAAGTTGTTGCATTTGTTTTTGGAAGAGGTTAGGGAAAGCTCTACAACAAACATTCAATGGTGGCGGCACTAGTTTATCAAGAATAATGGAAGCTAACTTCACCTTCCTTTCACAAAGGCAGTTAAACCCATTCCATGGAGAGGCGTCTAGAACATAACTAATGAGCTTATTCCTCATCCAAGATGAGAGGTTGGTACAGTGTGCATAGATGATTTGTGGTAGGGACTTCAACTCTTTGAAACATAGATACATAACCAACATGGATGTTTACTCCTTGATTGCGGCATGGGGTTTGGATTTAGGTGAACCAGTGGCATTGGTGAGAAAGGTGATGAGGAAAATAGTTCATGAAGATTTTTTGGTGGACATGGAGACAATTTTTGAATGGGAAATTTTGGGTGTTGGTTTAGATTACTTTGAGGGATTAGTAGATGAGGAAATGGAGGAGCCTTTTAAGGGTGTTAGGGCTCAAACCCGCACATCCCACACTAGCTAGAGGGGAAATACAAAGTGCATTGCATGAGGGAGCTCAATTTTGGGATAGAGCGCTGAAATTTTCCATAGAACTCACATGGAGGTTGAAGGAATTCATTACCACGAAGCGAAATCACAAGGCAGGAAAGTGAAAGAAAGCTGTGAGAAGAAGAGGCTACGAGGGGAGATGCCATCTAGAAGAAACCTCTGCAAGCAATGTGAGGAAAGCGTCCCGGATGCAGGTGGAGCTCATTAAATCTGGTCATTTCATTTTGATCTGTTTTTGAATTTTCCTTTAGTCTCTATTTTGAAGATGGATGTAAGGACGAACTTTGAAGTGATGGTTATAACTTAGTGGCTCTAGTTTCAGAGATTGATAGCAAGCACTGAAAAACTTATGATAAGAACACTAACATCTTAAAGAAGTAGTGAAAGCTAGTATTATTGGAAGAGTGTTGGATTCTGGGAGAGGACACATGTTTACTTCATCTACTTACGTTAAAGATTACTTCTTGTTTTGAAGAATGAATTTTTGGTGGGTATGAACTGAAATTTGTCATAATCTTTTATTTACAAGAAATAAAATCTTGTATTATCGACAAAAAATTGATTTTAATAATCCATTTTATACTTATAATAATCAACAAAGTCATTTATTTGCAGAAGCCCATGTTAATTCAACTCGGCTAGAAATTCTTCAATTACAAGCATTTATCCTTTAACTTATTTTTAATTTTAATTAATTTATGCTTATGTGCACACTTACAAGTTATTTTAGTTTAAAAACAAAGCACTCAAATAGATTAAAATAATTAAATGATTTTGTTTCATTATTTTAAATTCAATTTAAAATAGTAACAAATATAGAAATAAATATTTTAATTCAATCATCAACTTTCATATTTTACATTCTTACAAACAATTATTATACCATGAAACACACCAATGAGTCATATGTATCTTTCATCTCTCACACTAATTTAAAAAATTGTAGGATATATTTTATTTAATAAAATTTAAATATATATATTTCTTCTAGATATGGTTTGACCAAAGAGAAACTTTGAATCTAAAGAAAAAAGAAAACAGTATCAAAAATATTACCAAAGAGAATATCAAAGACGACAAAGGGAGCAAGTGACATATTCAAAAAGAGATGAACAAAGAAGAGGAAAGAATGAAATAGATAAAGAAAGATACACTAGACGAAGAATGTACGTAACAATACAACAAATGGACGCTGAGAATAGAGTGGACCAAAATATAAACACAAATACACATGAAGAAACAACTACAGAGTAGTCCCATTCTAATACACAAAAGAGATGACCAAATGATTTGCAATTTAACAATATAAGGAGAAATAAATGTCAATGCACATTTGAAGAACAACCTCGTTCAAAAAGACATGCAAGTTATGAAAACACAACAAATCCAAATGGATGACTAGCCACTAATTTTAGAAGAATACAAATGGTGCTCCGTAGTCGATTATATAGCTACCAATCCCCATCAATGTGATATATTTTCCAAGAATCTCATATTGGAATCAAAGTTGTTTTCACTTTAGAGGATTATGTATGCAACAGATGTAGACAGGAAAAAAAATCAACAGATTTTCAGGTACAAATAATATGGACCTTGGACCCCAACCAATAGAACTAGCACAACTCACTCAAGTAGAAGAAATGTTGATTGCACATGTTTGTCCAATATTACAAGTTACACATGCAAGAGGAGGGAAATATAAATATAAAGGATACACAATAAGCTTTTGACAAAAAATTGAAAATATAGCAAAGAAATTGCCACATTACATTAAAGATCTTCCAATCATTATAGTTCGAAGAAAAGATCAACATGGAATAAGTTATCACTTTACAGTGAACATAAACCATGCTTATAAAGCACTAGAATATAAAATCATGCATGAAAATTTCTACTCTAATGTAACAGTTGATGCAAATGCTCTTGATGAATTATCAATAAACTTTGATGAAAATATTTTTGAATGACCATTTGAGAACTGTGCATATGGAACTACATTTCGATACAAATGAAATTGTTTTTGTTGCACCAATTATGGAAAGTGATGAAAGTAATATACTTGATCGCACTACATTAATGGCTTCAAGGTCACCTAATGTACAAAGAGAAATGGAGTTAATCCATGTATGGGTTAATAACCCAAATATAGATCAAACAACATTGATTGATTGGCCAACAATTGATGGATCTCCAATAAATGAATATGTTACATTAGGATTATTTGATATGGATTTTCCAACATTATTTCTTGATGGTAGATGTGATTGGTTATAACCACAAATCAAACAAGTCTATCTACATGAATTTTCTAAGCATCTAATTCGTTATAGAGATAATCGATTCGGTAAACATCCATGATTTTGATATTATATGACAAGTATGATAATGAGACATCGTACACAAAATTCAAGTGGAGTTTTCATCAAAAGAAGTTTGCATGAAATTCCCATCACCATAAGTGAGCTACATCAACATATGGAAAATATGCCACAATCACATTTAGCTGACAAATTAATGTGATTTGGAACTATTTTGTGGGGTACAAGATCATATTCGACAAAATGTCGTGTAGAATTGATAGACATGCTCCATCAAATTGGCACACCTATGATATTCTTCACATTGAGTGTAGCTAACTTATATTGGCTAGATTTGCATGCATTGATTCCAAGTACATCACCAACAAATCCACATGAAGCTCAACTTTGGCACAAATGAAATGTCATTGACTACCCTCATATTGTTGCATAATATATACACTTACGACACTCTCATTTTAGAAAAAATATTTGAAAAAGGAACAAAAGTTAAAGACTACTGGTGTAGATATGAGTGGCAACATAGGGGATCGACACATGAACACGGATTCATATGGATATATGGAGCACCAAACATGGGAAATCTTGATTGGTTTGATGACAAACAACGAAATAATACTCAAAGATATTTTGACCTTATGGTTTATACATGGAATCCTAGACAAGATACCCATCAAAGAAATATACAAGTATGCTTACATTTTTCATACAAAAATAGAAAATTACGTATCTTTCTTCTTTCCTTAAAATATATCTAATTGATAGTTTGAAATTTATATTGTAGGCATGCCACAATTTTGGTTTGCGTCCATGTCTTAAGAACACTAGACAAATTGTTGATTCAAATATCAATTCAGAGTATGAGGAAATTGCTAACATTGTACAAAGGCATACAATTTGTAGAGAAGGTGCATGCCTACGAAAAATGGAGGAAGAATGGTTTGTACCTGTAAACATTTCAATAAAAACTATTGATTAAGTTAGAAAAATTTGTTCTTCTAATGTAATAAATATATATAATTTAATATCAATTATATGCCTTACAAATATAATGCTCCATGACCATTAAATTTAGAAAGATCCAAATTATATGAAGATATAGAAATAGGTGACAAAAACATTAATCCTGCAAGGAACGATGATAGACTTAACTCTCACAATCACTACATATTACAACCGTGGAGAGAAAATATAGATTGAAAACCCATTCTGTCAAAACATGTTATAATTAAATATATTGCAAAGTATGCAGTGATAGTAGATAATTGTTTTTGAAACATACTAACAAATGTTAATGCGTCTTGCAAATTTGGAAAATATAGATGATTTAGCTGCAAGAGCTTATAAAAATCTCCTAACTGAAATAATTATAGAAAGGGATATTGGAGCTCAACAAACAAGTCGCGTGCTCTTAGATCTTCTATTGGTGGAAAGTGGCAGAAAATTTTCCAATCTAAATATTTCAACTAAAGTGTTCAAACATGTACTTGTAACAGATGAAAACAACAAAGAAAAGAAAAACAATATCTTTCATTGATTCATATAGAAATAGACCTCTTACTATAGAATATGTGTCACCTATAGATGCAGCAAAATTGTGGACGTATATATTCCTACAAAAAAAGGAGAAAATAAATGGAATGCAAGAAAAAAAGTAGCCATTGTAAGAGTGTTTTCGAGATTTCTATCTATTCCTACACGTGACTCAAATAAATGGTTTGAATTTTGCTTCTCAAAATTGCTACTTTACAAATCATTTC
>VDFB02377200.1:0-22844 GCA_007258455.2 Sequoia sempervirens | reverse complement strand
TATGGGAGGAGTCATCTTGCAAGTTTTTCATTAAATTATTGATGTTTTGTCACTAGGATACTACCACGTTGATGAGGAGGTCTAAGAGGTAATGATTGTTTAATTTTTGTTGTGAAAAATGTTAGTTTTAGGTTATTTTGATATTTATTTGTTGAATTTATAGGAGATTTTAATGAACCTGCAAACCCTCCTCAAAATCCTCAACAAGAAGAGCAACAAAAAAAAAGAAAAAAATCTCAAAAAGTAGAGCAACAACAACATCAATAAAATCCTCAAGTTCAACAACCACAACAACAATCTCCTCCACCAATCCTTCAACATCCTCTTGGCACTCAGCAAAATTTAATGAGTGAAATTGAAAATAATAAAAACCAAATTAAGGAGTTAATCACGAGGTCGAATGAACTAAATGGTTCAACCATGGAAAGAAAAACCCTTGAAAATTCACTCAAACAAATTTTAAAACATGTAGATTCAATTAGTTACAAACAATTAGTTGGTTGGCAAGATAGGAGGCAGGTGGCTAGGGATTGGTACTAGGATAAATTATCATATAAAGATGTAAAAGATGTAAAAATTACAAAATTATATTTGTGCTCATTATTCACTGACCCACACACAAATTCAAATCTTAGCCTCAATGCGAAGAGGTTTCCTATCCATTGGTGCCACCACTAATAGATTAGGACATTTTTTGGGGATAGGTGGTACATGTTTTTTTATTACCCACCATCAACAATTACGAAGTCCCACAATATTTCCTAACGAAACAATACTATGAGTTCATCTTGAACTAAATCTTGAATTATTTTGATATGGACTTCCAGGGGAGAGGTGGGGGGTCGGCTCAAGATAGACCCAATGCACATTATGATCCTAAGTGAAAAGTGAGATGACATCTCACTAGGCCACCTCATGAGCACATCATTATCCCTTCCATTGTGAAGGAGAGTGTTGAGGTAGACACTTTGTAGGCCATCAGATTTTGGACCTAGAGTATCATCCAACATGCTAGCCCTATACTGCAGTACCATCCAAGGGAGTCTTTAGGTGGTGGGCTTCAACCACATTTGTGTTAGGCTTGTTGGGAAAATTTTTCATATGACCCCACTAACACTCAAGAGGCTGCTATGTAGGATATGTCTGCAACTATGGAGATGGTGAGGGTAGTTGGCATTTTGAATGAGGCTTATGGCATTGATACTTAGGTAGATGTTAGCATGCTCATTGAATTTAATTTATTAAATTTCAATTTTTAAATGCAAGATTAACTAATTTAGTTTTATGATTTTCATAAAATTTCAAGGTCGTAGTGTTGATACCAGATTGACTGACCCTACACCTGATTATTACTCCACTGCATCTACCATTAAGGTATGTAACTAGTAAACAATTATAAATTTATTACATGTCAATAGCATTGTTTTATGAATGGTATTCTAATATGTGATTTTGGATGTTGAATAGGTTAATATTGGAGGTTTCATGGGAACACCTCCCAATGCTAGTGGATTTTCACAAACCTACACGTAGGTAATAGAATAAAGAGATTAACTAATCAATTGTACTTAATAGATTTGTGTAGTTTATATTCATATCATTGATTACCTTGCATTGCACATATTTCAAACTCAAAGCATTACTTCGTATTCCATAACTAAAAACTAGATGTTGATAGATGACAAAATTTCAACTACATTATAGTTGTTTAGAAAGTCAAGATAACCAGTGATGCAATTACTTCACATAGCATAAGTAATATGTAGGAGTAGCTTCCAATTGCATTTTCTTGTCATGGCATTCCATGAGACCACTTTTTATTGAGGCATCTTTTCAAATACTTCACTACCTTATCTATGCTATGGATGCTTGGAAGAAATATATGAAAGAATAATAGTAAGCAATAGCATAGACAAGGCAATGAGTTGTTTGAAAAAATTCCTCAAAGAAATGTGGTCTCATGGTGATTTCCATCACCATGAGACCCAATTTCTTTGAGGCATTTTTCAAACAGCTCACCACCTTTCCTATGCTACCAAATTTTCCATACATGTCTACCAAATCATTTTAAAAAATAGTTCATTTCCTTGCTGCTATGGATAAAAGCCTAAAAAAGGTGCTTTCCAATAAACTATGGATGCTTGGAAACAATCTATAAAAGCATAATAACTTAAGCAATAGCATAGGAAAGGTAGTGAGTAGTTTGTAAAAATGCATCGAAGAAATGTGGTCTCATGGTGATGGAATGCCATTCCATCACCATGAGACCACATTTCTTCATGGAATTTCTTCAAACAACTCACCACCTTTTCTATGCTACCACATTTTCCATACATGGGTACCAAATAATTTTATCAAACTACTCACTTCCTTGCTGCTATAACTAAAATCCTAAAATAGGTGCTTTCCAACAAACTATGGATGCTTGGAAAAAATCTATCAAAGCATAATAGTAAGCAATATGATAGTCAAGGCAGAGAGTAATATGAAAAAATGCCTTGAAGAAATGTGGTCTCATGGTGATGGAATGCCACACCATGAGACCACATTTCTCTCAAGCATTTTTTCAAATAGCTCACTGCCTAAACAACAGAAACCAACCCTTTAGCCAAAATTCCCCTCCAAATTTTTCTCAAGGTCCTCATCCTCAATTTACCAATCCATGGAATCTTCCACCTTTTATTCCACTTGTTCATGTCCTCACCCCTCCCTCTTCATGTCATGATTACCCTCCATCTCATAACCAAGACCACACTATACCATCCACCCCATCCCAACATAATACCATTGAGAAGGAAATTTGCTATTTGAAAAAATGCCTCAAAGAAATGCGGTCTTATGGTGATGGAATTCCATGACGCATTTGTTTATAATGGCATTCCATCACCATGAGACCCCATTTTTTTTAGGCATTTTTTTCAAATAGTTCATTTCCTTCTTTATGCTACCCCAATTATCGTACATGTCTACAAAAGTATTTTATCAAGTGGTTCACTAGCTTGCTGCTATGGGTAAAAGCATAAAAATAGGTTCTTTCAACAAGCTTGCTAGATAGGGAAAAATAGTAAGCATGATATGGTATGTGGATCAATAAGGAAAAAACAGCCCTATGGCAAAAAATTTGTAGTAACCGTTAGGCAACTTGACGTAAAATTTGAATAGGTTATCTATATTATTTCAAAAATATGTAATAAAAGAATCTGTAGAAAATTGAATGTAGTTTCTAAAACTACTAGGTTTTTTTTTTTTTTTAAATCTATTTGGTGAAAATTTGAAATTTCAATGCAGTAGTACTTAAATTTCAGGGAAAAATAAGTAGGTATTTGTCTAACCACTCTAACCACAATAAAATGATAATAATTTTTTATAATATTTTAGATATAAGTAGAGGACGCATTTATGGATGTGATGCATATTTCGGTAGTTTTTTCCAAGTAAATAATTAATTATGATTTTTATTATAACTTTTAAAAATAAAACGATATGTCCGACTAATCTTTTAACTTGGTCAAAACCATGAAATTTATTTTTATTTTTAATCCTATAGTATGTGAATCATAGAATGATGTATGTTTCTGATTCAAAAAATTTGATACCATTTGAAAGTTATAAATGTTTTTCTAATCAGCTTCCACCGTAATAGGGACTTTTAGTCATAATTCTAATAGAAAAATGAATAATAATTATTTATTAAATTCAAAGTAAAGCTTAATTTATATTGGTGGAAAGTTGAGAATCTCCTCTAAAAACCCTTTTCATTTCATCAATTTTGGGTAAAAAAAAGTTGTCAGCAACATACCCTACAAATACCCATAATATTGCCACTTTTTGGCCCATCATGATCCTGCACATACCCATATTCAAAAATATATAGTTTAATAAGTACTCAATTTTTTGTTCATTATCTCATATATTATAAGCCATGATGTGGATCGCTATTGTAGTTTTCATGATTGAAAATTTTGTTGTTTTATTTTCAAATGCTGGAAGTGAATACACCTTTGAATGTTCATAGGGAAATGGAGCTTGGTGTTTCATCTACTATAGAGTCCTCGATGTCTCTCACGGAGGAAGTATGAGGTAGATTACTAAATTTCAATTTACATTCATTTTTATAGCTATTAGTTAGTGAAAAATCAAAGCATTATTTATTTGTAGTTTAATTTCTCTTTGGATGGTTTCTACAAGGCTTCAACATGCCACAACATGAGCATGAAAATCTTTCCCATTAGGAGAGAGATCATCTACTGGTGGTAAGTGATTATTTTGTTAAATATATCATTTTTTATAATGTAATTTCTATATATTAATGTCTTTACTTCTTATTGTAATAGATAAAGCTTGACCAGGAGCTAAACCCTAGGGGGAGCACCAAGAGCACTCCTCGACCTCATAATAAACAAGTGACAGAACTATCAGCATCTAACTGACAAGAATAGGGGAAAATTTTATTTCGAGAGGATGCAAAGCAATGAATTTTGATTCTAGAGCCCTTTGTTGTCTACCTATATGGAATATTTGTACATATTGGATATATTTGACATTGTATGCCTATATGGCATTCTTGTAAGCCTATATGGCTATTTTGTATATATTTTATACTTATATCAACATTATTGATGTATGCCTACATGGATTTGGCTAATACAAATCTTTTTTATCGATGGTGTTCATATTTTCATTATAAATCCATGGTTCATTAGATATGAGTTACATGTATTCAAGTGTATACTTTAAAACTTATGTGTATTCCAATGTATACTTTGTGACTTATGTGTTTTCATGCGTATACCTTGTATTCATGCATATACTTTATATTAATTTGTGTATACCATGTATTCATGTGTATACTTCAAGGCTTACATGTTTTTGAGTACTTGTGCTTGCTTTATTCACATGTATGCTTGACTTATTCATGTGTATACTTATTAATTGGTTGTCCCTAACATTGATCATTTTTTTCCTTCATGGTTTTTCTTGAATATTTATTGGTTGATGCTAAACAACTTCAATATTTCTAGGAATACTAGTAGACTTAGAAATTACAAAATTGCACAAATTGAAAAGAAATGGTTAACTGTAAATAAATGCATTGATTATTAACATGATAATTGATTAAGAATGTGATGCAATGACAGGGAGGGTAAATCAATTACAACCACAATTTGATCCAATTCAAGCCAACTTTTTTCCCTTACAACTCTATTTCATAAACTCTTCATTATCCAACCTAGTTTCCATGTAGGTTTCCAAATTGTTGTTTTCAAAAATATATTTTAGAGAAGGCCCTCAGTCATCAAATTATTCACTCTTTTATACCCTCATTATTCTCCCACATAACATAACTAAAAAACTTAATAGGTCTCTTTGGACCAAGTCCACCAAAATCAAGTTTCTACGCTGTCTAGGCCCCAAATTAGGTCTCTTTTACAAAGGAAGTGTACTCCAAACTTATCACCAACCTCAAAATCCAATGGTGAAACATTCCAAAGGTCTCAAAACTACCAAATTCACCATTTTCTTCATGGGAAACTATCACCAAATCACCAAACCTCTAAACCCTCATTTTTAGCAACTTTCAAGGGGTTTTATTGAAAAATAATGTTTTGGGCCTCCACCACATTGGAAAATTCTTTAAAAAAATTAAAATACACCTAAACATGCTTAAAACACCATTATCCAACCTTTTCCAACACTATTTCATCAAAATCCTATCTCAAACCACCATTTTTGGTGCCAAATCACAAAATAGTCAACTAGGGCATCATGCCTAGATCCTCAAGAGATCTCCACTACTATCACAAATCATCCAAACACCTATTTCTACTATTTTGGACCCATTCCACAAGCTATAGAAGTCACAAACTGTGTAATGTGTCAATTTTTACACTTTTAAAACCCTCAAAATAGGGTTAATAGACCTGCCTCTGAAAAATAAAACAAAATCCCACCAAACTCAATGATAAGTGCTGAAACCAAATTAAAATAAAATTTAAATCATTCCTCTTAGTGCATTCAAGGAATTTCAAAACAATTTGTCTCTGTATGGTACCATACAAGCTAGGGAAATGCAAACACACAGAAAATCAGAAGAAAACATAGATAAGTAATTGGTTTTTCACTTCAAATCCCTCCAAGAGAGATTACATTGAGTCCCCTTTACATAATTATTATTTTTCCCTCATAACAAAACTTACTCAAATAAAAAAAACTGCATTTTGAGTTGATTGACCATTGGACTTCTCCAAAATCTACCTTTTTTCAATTTTTGTAATTTTTGCATTTTTGCATCTTTACATAGAAATTTTTGACAATATTGTAAGAATATGAAAACATAGACTCAATGACCCTTCTAAATGATTTAAATATTCGAAAAATGGTCTACATGGACCTTATTTAATGACAAAAGAATCTACATGTCAACCTAAGACCTTATCAAATGACCTTCCATGACAACATTTTCACAAAGTGCACTTGGTGTTGCTATGCCATACAACCAGCCTTGAAACTTTTCAAGTACCTTAGAAATTGTGCAAAACCATAATGTATCTAGTCCTTTAGTGCTATCCATCCTACATCCACACTTGGTGACTCTCTCCCATGAGTCAAAAGTTGCAACCTTGCACTATCTCTGTCTTGAACATACTATCCTTTACCATATTGTTGTTGTTTGACTGCCCTTGTATTTGGAAATGATGTAAAATCTACCAACTTACTTGTGCCATCCATACCATGTACTATATTCCTCTTTTCCTCCACTACATGCTCAATCTTAGTCACATACCTTTGCCAAATTCTCTGATCTACTTCACTTTTTGCACTCATTTTCACCGACAGACTCTCTCCCCCAAATGCCACTGTGGTATCAAATTTATAAGCCTCTATTTTGACAGTTTCAAATTTCCCATTCACCTCTATTTTTTTCAATGGACATATGACTATCCCAACCACAAATTCATCTTGTTTCTCTAGCTTATCTTGCTTCTTCATAAGAAATTCACCCTTGTTCTTCCCTATTTTAGACTTGGACTCCAATCTATTAACTTATTTTCCATTCATCATTGAAGCATCATTCACATTCAGTGTCTAAAAATTCTCTCTATCCCTTCTATCTATTGTCTCAACACCTTTAATCCTTGAAGTGGCTACATACTCTTTGCTTTTGTCCTTTTCAAGCTTTACATCCTCCTTCTTGCCAAACATGATGATATTGGCTTCCTTGGTCTGTTCTTTAACATCTTCCTATAGTGGTGTTAGTTTGAAAGTGATACCATCCTTATCATACAATGACTGCCTATCAAATTTCCATGGCCTTCCAAGCAATAAATGGCAACAATCCATTGGTAAAATGTCACAAAGCACCTTATCTTTATACCCTCCAATTTGAAACTCAACAAATGCTTGTTCTCTAACTAGTAGTAATTGATCATCATTCAACCATGATACCTTATAGGGTGATTCATGAGGAACTTTCAACAAATTTAACTTATCTACCATTTCATTAGACACCTTGTTTTCAGTGCAACTAGAATCTATAACTACTTTGCATACCTTACCCTTGGATTTTCATGTGATCCTAAATAAATCTCTTCTCTGCAATGGTTCCTTCTCTCTAGAGGTCTTCAACACTTGTCTTCTCAGCATCAAGGATTCTCCTACCTCTGGAGCAGCAAGATGGCTAGGAGATTTTTCACCTTCACTTTCTTCTTGGACCAATTGCACCCTCTTATCACTTCTTCTTTCACTCCAACTTGAATTAGCACCAAAAAATTTAGGGCACTTGTATTCATGGATTCCCAAACTCATTGCAATTATAGCATATTCTTGCAAATGTATTTGCACTTCTACCTCCTCCAAATCTTCCTCTTGAGCCTCTAAAACCACCTTTGAAATCAAAACATTTATCTTTACATTTTCCTTCACCTTCTTGTTCTTCATTTGATTGCTTTGAAGTATGAAAGGTTCCTCTACCTCTAATGGAATTATCTTGTCTCCTTTTTAGCTTTTCTTCCACTCTAATGGCTAACTAAAAACATTCTTCTATATATCTTGGATTTTCCAAAACCAATTTATTTTGAATGTTAAATCTAAGACCACCAAGATACCTAGAAACTTTCTTAGCCTCATCCTCTTGTCTACCTAGCCTTATACTCAACTTATAGAATTCATCAGTATAAGTAATAACATCTATTTCTTTTTGCTTCAGACTTTGGACTTTATTATACAACTAAACTTCAAAATATTTAGGAATAAAATTACCTTTGAGCTTTGCAACCATCTTGTCCCATGAAACTATCTTTGATTTTCCTTTCTTTCTCCTCTCAGCTTGCTCATAGTTTGACCATAACAATGCATGTCCCTTGAGTTTTGTATTTGCTATCTTTACCTTCTAATCATCAGGTACATCTTCACACTCAAAGTGATTATCCATGGTTGCAATCCAATCAAGTAACTCTTCATCATTCAAATTTCCACCATTCATGGGAAAATCAACTTTTACCTTGTGTGTATCACCTTTGACTGCCTTTAGCAATTTAGCCATTCTCTAATCTTTAGGGTCTAATTCTTCTTCCATATTTGCATACTCTTCCTCTTCCTCTTTTGTTTCAGTCATATCACCCAAATTTTCCCCTCTTCTGTGATTTGACTCCTGGGAAAAAAACCTTGCTAACACAAAATTATGTGACTCCAACAATCTAGCATTCCTTTCTCTCAACTCCTACAATTCTCTAGCAGTTGTATTAACCTTGGGAGGAATCTTTCCTTTCCAACTTCTACCTTTCTCTCCTTGAATATACAACTCTTCACCTTCCACAAATTAGGTACCTATTCTCTGATACCAACTGATGCAATGACAAGGAGGGTAAATCAATTACAACCATAATTCAATCCAATTCAAGCCAATCTTTTTCCCTTAAAACTCTATTTCATCCACTCTTCACTATTAAACCTAGTTTCCTTATAGGTTTCCAAATTGGTGTTTTCACAAATATATTTTAGAGAAGGCCCTCAATCATCAAACTCCTCACTGTTTCAGACCACCAGTATGCTCCCACATAACATAACTCAAAAACTCAATAGGTCTCTTTGGACAAACTCTACCAAAATCAGGTTTCTACGCAGTCTAGACCCCAAATTAGGTCTCTTTTACAAAGGAAGTGTACTCCAAACTTATCACCAACCTCAAAAACCAATGGGGAATCATTCCACAGGTCTCAAAACCACCAAATTTTCCATTTTATTTAGGTTAAACTATCACAAATCACCAAACCTCTAAACCATCATTTTAGCAACTTTCATGGGGTTTTAATGAAAAAAAATGTTTCAGTGCTCTAGCACCTTTTCAAATGATCCAAACATGTTAAAACATACTTTCACATGCTCAAAACACCATTATCCAACCTTCTCCAACAATATTTCATCAAAATTCTATTAGAAACAACCATTTTTTTGTGCCAAATCACAAAATAGTCAACTAGGGCATCATGCCCAGACCCTCAAGAGATCTCCCCTTCTCTCAAAAATAATAAAAACACTTATTCCTACTATGTTGGACCCTTTACACAAGCTACAAAAGTCACAAATAGTGGAATGAACCAATTCTTCATTTTTTAGACTTTCAAAACCCTCAAAACAGGGTTAACGAACATGCCTTAGAAAATTAAATCAAACTCCCACCAAACTCAATATTAAGTGCTCAAACCAAATGAAATTAAAATTTAACTCATGCTTCTTGATTAATTCAAGGATTTTCAAAACAATTTGTATCCATATGGTACTGTACAGGCCATGGAAATGCAAATACACACAAAAAATCAGAAGAAAACAAAGAAACAATTGGTTTTTCACTTCAAATCCCTCCAAGATAGATTACATCGAGTCCCCTTTACATATTTATTCTTTTTACCTCCTAACACAATTGACTCAACTAACAAAACTTTCCTTTTGAGTTGATTGACCATTGGACTTCTCCAAAATCTTCCTTTTTGTATTTTTTGCAATTTTAACATTTTTGCATCTTTACATAGCAATTTTTGACATTATTATAAGAATATGACAAAATAGACCCAATGACCCCTCTAAATGGTTTAAATATTTGAAAAAATTTCTACATGGACCTTATTTAATGACAAAAGACTCTACACCTCAAGTTAAGACCTTATCAAATGACATTTTATGACAACATTTTCACAAAGTGCACTGAGTGCTCCTGCACCAAAATGAGTATAATATATATCAAGAGATGAACCTTCTAGAATGGAAACTACCAACTATAAAATAGGCAAAGCATTCCCCATACTTTGAAAGCAATAATCCACCCAAAATTGCAATGGGGGAGAAGGATTATTCAAGATCATTGAGCAATGTATTTCCTAATGCTCCCTTGTTCTTACATATCTCAATTCAGTTTAATCCAAAGAATTCCATGAAATGATTTATCTAAAAGAAAAAAAAAATTCAATTGGTATTCCATGAGATGTTTCATAAAAATATTCCAATATATTTAATCTTTTGATTGGAACAACTCAATTAAGCAAAGGATGCATGATCTTCACAACACTTGCAAAACATAATATTCATAGTAGATGATGAGTAGTTAACTTCTTGACACATTATCATAAAAATATTTATCTTGAATAGTATTTAAACATTTTCACAACATAATCCTCACAATATAGAATGAATTGTTATATTCTTGATCCATCAACATATAAACACGTCGAAAGATGTATATGTCAACTTTTTGCAATATTATTTCTTGTATAGGAAATGGACTTGGGAGAAAGCTTTATAATTTACAATACAAATAAGAAATGGACTAAAGGGTGGAAAATTCATTTATCACACAAAATAATAAATGTACATGAGAGCATCACTTGTTTCTCTTAGATTCCAATTTTCAAGCATAGCAAATCATTTCAAATGAAAATGGCAAAATGCTTCACAACCAAAGTTGTTAATTGAGGAAAAAATAAAATGTTTCCAAGTTCCACCATTGTACGCATTTACAATTGGTTGTATATTGTTGTAAGGGAAAGGAGGATAATTAAAAAATATCCTTCACTTACTAGAATTGAGGATGATCATATGCTTTTTGTGTGGAAAAATCAAACTTCTCAACTGTCATGTGAATGTTTCTTTTTTCGATTGTTTTGCATGCCATCATAAGGGATCAACCTAGTTGAACGTAGGTCAGAGTGATTTTGTGTTTTTGGGTGTGAAATAGGACCATGCGTAGCATTATTGTACCTATCAAGATGTGTTGGAATAGTCTATCTGGTCACATGAGTTGCAGAACGAAAATTGCACCACTTTGCAACTTTACACTGTTTTCATTTGACACTTTTTTCATCAAGTGAATATAGGACATCATGAGAAGAGGACTCCAAGATAACAAAAACTGAGAGAGGTTATTGTAGAGAGTCCCAACATGATCCTATAGACTCAGGTAAAGAGTTCATAAGCATCACGGTTTTTGAGAAATAGCCCATCAAAGATTGCTTCCCTTTTGCACTTTAGACCCTTAAGGGATCGAATTGGTTGAACGTAGCTTGGAGTGATTCACATGTTTGGGTGAAAAAGAGGACCATGCCTAGCATAAATGTACCCATCCAAATTCATTGGAACATTTTTTTTGGTCACATGAGTTGCATAATGAAAGTTACACCGCTTTGCAACTTTACACTGCTTGCATTTGACACTTTTTCCATCAAGTGAAAATTGGACACCATGGGAAAATTAATCCGAGATAACAAAAACAAAGAGAGGATATTGTAGAGGGGGCCAAAAAATCCCATATTCTAAGATGAAGAGTTCATAAGCATCATGGTTTCTGAGTAATAGGTCATCAAAAATTGTTGCCCTTTTGCACTTTGGACCCTTAAGGGATCGAGCTGGTTGAACATAGCTCAAAGTGATTGCACATGTTTGGGTGTGAAAGAGGACCATGCCTAGCATAAACATACCTATCCAAACATATTGGAATAGTTTTTTTGGTCACATGAGTTACAGAATGAAAGTTGCACCATTTTGTAACTTTACACTGCTTGCATTTGACACTTTTTCCATCAAGTGAAAATTGGACACCATGGGAAAATGACTCTAAGATAACAAAAAATGAGAGTGTTATTGTAGAGGGGACCAACATGATCCTATAGGCTCAGACGAAGAGTTTTAAGCATCACTGTTTTTTAGTAATAGCTCGTCAAAGATTGTTTCCCTTTTATAGTTTGGACCCTTAAGGGATTGAGCCAATTGAACGTAGCTTGAAGAAACTCTGTGTGTTTGGGTGCTAAAGAGGACCATTCCTAGTGTAAACGTACCAATCTAGATGCATTGGAATAGTCTGTTTGGTCACAATAGATGTAGAACAAATTTTACACCACTATGCAACTTTACACTACTTGTATTTGACACTTTTTCTATCAAGTGAAAACTAGACACCATAGGAAAATGAATTTGAGATAACAAAAAATGAGAGATTATTGTATAGGAGACCAACATGATCCCATAGGCTTGGATGAAGAGTTTTTAAGCATCATGGTTTCCATGTAATAACTTGCCGAAGATTACCTCCCTTTTGCACTTTGGACTCTTAAGGGATCGAGCTGATTAAACGTACCTCAGAGAGATTTCATGTGTTTGCATTTGAAATAACATAAATGTACCCATCCAAATGCATTGGAATAGTCTATTTGGTCATACGAGTTACAGAACGAAAGTTGCACCACTTTGCAACTTTACACTGGTTGCATTTGACACTTTTTCCATCAAGCAAAAACTGGACACCACGGTAGAACGAATCTAAGATAACAAAAATATAGAGAGGTTGTTGTAGAGGGGACCAATGCAATCCCATAGTCTCAGATAGAGAGTTTGTATGTATCACGATTTCAGAGTAATGGCCCGTCAAAGATTGCTTCCCTTTTGCACTTTGGACCCTTAAGTGATTAGGCTGGTTGAATGTAGCTTGGATTGATTCCATGTTTTTGGGTGTGAAATAGGACCATGCCTAGGATAAATGTAACCATATGAATGTGTTTGAATAGTTCATTTGGTCACATGTATTGCAGAACAAAATTTGAACCAATTTACAACTTTACATTGCTTGCATTTGAGACTTTTTCCATCAAGTGAAACTTAGACACTTGGGGAAAACAAATCTAAGATAACAATAACCAAGAGAGGTTATTATAGAGAGGTTGAACAAAATCTTGTAGCCTTAGATATAGAGCTCGTAAACATCATGGTTTCCAAGTAATAGTCCATCAAAGATTGCCACCCTTTTACACTTTGAATCCTTAAGGGATCAAGTTGATTGAATGTAGCTCAGAGTCATTCCGCATGTTTGGGTGTGAAAGAGGACCATTCCTAGCATAGACATACACATCTGGACATATTGGAATAGATTTTTTAGTCACATGAGTTGTAAAAAAAAACTTGCAACAATTTGCAAGTTTACAATACTTACATTTGACACTTTTCCATCAAGTGAAAACTACACACCACGAGAAATCGACTCCGATATAACAAAAACTAATCAAGATTTTTTTAGAGGTTCCCTACGTGATCCTGATTCCTCAGATAGAATTCTTGTACCTCACATGGTATCTGGGTAATAGGCTATCAAATATTGTTGTCATTTTGCAATTTGGAGTATTAAGGGATTGCATTGCATGAATTACAAATGCTTGAGGGCAACAATAAATTTCAAAATTTGAGTAAATCTCATTACAAATATTTATTTGAATAGACTATATGCTATATTGATATTGATATATAATCATTAAGTTGATTTTTTTTAATAAATTAATTTTTTATAATAAGTTAGTCAATTAGTGCTAGTTATAATATGGAGAGGATAAAAGAAGAAAAAGAATGATTAATAACCATCAATGGTTATTACACTCACTATATTAATAATATGATGTATATAATAAAATGAGATTTATTTGGCTGCCCTAATTATTTTGTTTATGCTACAATTGTCTAATATGGTTCATACACTATGAATGATTAGAAACCATCAATGGTTATTACACTCACTATATTAATAATATGATGTATATAATAAAATGAGATTTATTTGGCTACCCTAATTCTTTTGTTTGTGCTACAATTGTCTAATATGATTCATTCACTATTCTGAAACCCAAGTGCTTGTACTTGTAGGAAAAATACCTTAGGTAATCAGTTCTCACAAATATTTTACAATGTCACTCATACATTTGAGATTCTCTTATAATGTCTACATCATTGGTGCTCATGATGAGGTTAACTTCAAAATAATAACTTGAGATTCCCTCGCTAAGCTTCACACACTCTTTTATAATGGCTTCGAATCATAATTGAGATTTCTCAAGATCATCAAAATATGGATGTTGCATTGCTTTTTTGGTTGAGATTCTCTTGGATGGCTCATAAATCAGCATTTTATGCAAGGAGGCACCAATCAATTTTTAGTAGTTTACTTACAAATAGGAAAAGTAAAATAAGAAAAAGAAAGAGAATCCAAAATGGAAATGAAATGAAAATAGATGGAAGGCACTTATAGACAACAAATCCACACAATTTGGTTCCAAGCCAGGAACAACCAGGCATAAATCTCAACGCTTCCATTGAGGATAGGCATGTTGGTCTCTCAACTTAGTCACTCTTTTCCATACATCTTCATTAGGAGTTCCAAGATACGTATCACACACAACACCTCTCATGAATAGAATAACTTGAAATTCAAGATGCTCTTATAATGTCTACATCATAGGTGCTCATGATAAGGTTAACTTCAAATGAATAACTTGAAATTCCCTTGCTAAGATTGACACACACTTTTATAATGACTTAAATTCATAATTGAGATTTTTCAAGATCACCAAAATAAGGATGTTGCATTTCTTTTTTGGCTAAGATTCTCTTGGATTGTTCATAAATCAACATTTTATACAAGGGGAAACCAATCAATTTTTAGTAGGTTACTTATAAGTAGGAAAAGTAAAAGAAGATGATATAAAAATTAGATGATAGAATTGGAATCATAGCATTGGAGTCATACAGATTAATGTGCATACAAGTATAAATTAATAATAACCAATGTGCATACTTACAAATTAATCCAATGAACCATTTGAGTCTACTCTACTCTTTATCATGTCAAGCATTGCCTCACGGTCAGACTCACAAACCTTCCACAAGGTCTTGTTCAAAGATCTACCCCCATATTTGGTCAAATGAACATTGGGTTCCATGACAAGGTTCGAGTAATGAAGAATCTTCCGATGAGTGTCAAAGTCTTGAAATAGCCAATATTTAACACTCTTTTGTGGGTACCTTCTAAGCCACATTCCAGTAACAACAACTAAGCCTGTAGGTTATTCAATATTTTCTCCATCTATAATTGGGGCCTCTAATTTATTTATTTCCTCAACAAAACAACAAAAGTAATAGCTCATAAATTCCCTTTTTGTTGTCTTCATCTGTAATAACTGCATAAACATACCCTGCATTGATATGTGCAACAAATCTATTGAAATTAGTCAACATTACAAATACACTACAATGTAAGATAACATTAGGAATTTTAAAAACTAAGAAAATAGATATATTACCAGGTTGAACTAGATCTAATATGTGGTCAAAGTCAACTGATGAATCCATTTGTGTTAGTTCCAATGTCGTCGAAGGGTGATACATGTGAAGTGGGCTAAGATAACTAAATGAACATTTCTCAACTCAATCCTTTGACTCACAATCATCCTAGGCTTGCATTTTACATGAATAACAGAAGCATGCCATCTTCCATGTAGTGATACTCCATGAACCTACATCTAAGTTAAGGAAAGAGTGTAGCTCACTTGATCATGTTAGTGTACAATAATCCTCATATGGTGCAATGTTAGTATCATCCATCAACCAAAAAAATCTATGAACTAAAGATGTACCTTCATTACCTAGACCCAACGAAATATTACACCACTCGACAATTAATTTTGAATATGTCAACTTTGCATTGTCTTTATACCTTAACTATTCTTGTGCTAATGCTTTTTTCACACATGCTCCCTCTTTCCATGCTTGGCCTCAAAAAGGTTCCACATATGTTCAACACCTGTAATGACATACATCCTACTCAACCAGTAGAACATGCACGAGTTCTTTAACTATGCTACACAATTATCCGACCATATTAAATTCTGACTATATGCTATGCCCCTATAAGCCAAACCACTGTAGAACATCTGGAAGAAACCTTGCACGAACTTTGGAGAATGTGTATGATCATCACTAGTATAAAGTGATACTCCCTTAATACCTTCCTTCTATCCTTTGTACTATCAGTTAGATGAATGAATTCTATGCGCACAAATATTGAAACCTATGTGGAGTTATAATATTGTGACTACACCTCATGTTGTGGCTGTAGAGTGTAGTTCTCTACAAAGTCGATCACTAAAACTATGCTGCCAACTAGAAAGGTGTCCTTGCATAGCTTGAATTGTGTTTCCAGCCATCGAGCTTTATGGGTATGCCTTGCATACTCATACACTATATTGTCATGAAACATGGAGATAAATTGATACACTGGGATCTTCTAAATAACCAAATCACACCTTTTTCTTGATTACCATCTTTTGTAGCGTACGCCACTATTTTAAACTTCCTAAACTCTACTAGTTTTTGTCCCATCTCATTTGTGCTTTCCATATGTTGACATACTGGCATATGCCGCAAGCCACCACAATGCTGACATGAACCACCAAGCATGACATCTTGTATAATATTTTACCATCCTCTATTCCACGTAATTTTTTTGATAAGAACTATCTTCAAGATCTTGGTGGGGCTTGTATGCCACAATCCTGCAAAATATCATTAGTATGCAAATCCAAACACATAGAATGATAAGAATCATAATGGCTAGAGTATTAAATATGTAGTCTACAACAATAAGTAGTGTGTGTGATTTATCTTGACAGATAATGGTTTAATCATTTCAAAATATCTTTGAAAAATAATAATTTAAGGATAAGCCTATTGAAATTTATGAAAAAATTGGGTTTGAGTCATATCCAAAAAATGCTTTGGATGTGTCTCACGATCCTGACTACTAATTCTCCTTCTTACCAAATCCCTTTGATTCAAATATTTCCTTGTGTTATTCTTCCAATACTCTTCAATTAGTGTTCTCAATGCTTGAATATTTTTTTTTATCTTTTCGTGGTAGTCTCCCTAAGAATTCCCATAATTCATTTGAATCAATGCCCTCAATTCTTTTCTGCCTTTGAATGGCTCTTGATAAAGCCTTTCTATTAATTATCAACTGTTCACTCATATTTCTAATGAGATGAGCTCTCTTTCTTTGACTACTCACCAAAAATATAATGACATGTTGGGTGACATAACTATCCTTTAAGGGTGAGGTCTTATCCACACTCTCATAAGCATCCATTAGATTCTTCACAATAGTGTTTTCACTTGAAGCATTTGATGTTCTCAACCCAAGAGTCTTCATGATGTTTCTATACTTTATACACCACATCATTTCACCAAATAGTTGACATCTTTCTGTCTCATTTATCCTTTCAAAGAAAAATTTCCAAATATTATCAACATATCTTCTACAAGTGTGTGTTGGAATCTTACATTCTATGTGTTGCAAAATATCCTCATCAATATTAATCAAATACTTTGGATTTCTACACAAAATTATAGGTGGTGTTCTCCTAGGTACATACATCTCAACATTAGGAATTTCATCAATATTTAAGTCAGGTGGACTAGATTGTGTACCTTCGATTGAGGGTGGAATAGATGACATACCTTGAGGTTCACATGGGGATGATGGCATACCTTCTTCGTCAAATCCAAGTGATGATGAACTCTCAACTTGAGATGTGGTGGACGCTTTGTAACCATATTCACTTGTGGTAGATGGTGTCCCTCCATATTCACTTGTGGTAGGTGGTGTCCCTCCATATTCGCTTGTGCTTAATGGTGTCCCTTCGTATTCACTTGTAGTAGAGGGTGTGTCTCCAACTATGGTATTCAAATATGTCTTACCACTATGCTTTCACATGCATGTCCTTTGTGCTACCAATTCCTTTTCTATTTTGATGGTTGAGGTTCATCTTCAATTGGCTTTTTTAAATCAATCGTATCCAATTTCTTCTTTTCACAATATTCCCTCACCTGTTCTCTCTCCTTTGCTTTATTGGTTTCATACTCTTTGTATGTTAGTTTATTCCTTGTTTGTTTCCTCAACATGGTGGATAATATCACCTATAGCATGGTAATGAGATGAATATTAGTTACTAAAAAATGAATCCATATAAATAAATGAAATATATGTCATTCAAGGCTTCATACAAAATACTTACAATTATCTTGTAGAAAAGTGTTCTAGCATAGACAAAGATCACATGAATTTTCCTAATGGAATTACTTAAAGAAGTGTGGTAATGTGCAATGTGATGATTGAAATATAGTCTCAAAATAGAAGCATGGACAAGGCATGTAGGGTTGACAAGGTAGGGGCAACGTATGCCTCATAGAAATGGGGTCTCACAGTGATAGTAGGGGCAATGTATGCCTCATAGAAATGGGGTCTCACAGGTAGGGGCAATGTATGCCTCATAGAATTGGGGTCTCACAGTTATGTACATCACTATGAGACCCAATTTCTATGAGGAATACATTTCCCCTACCTTGTCAACCCTACCGCATTAGCAAGCTAGTGGAGCATTGGCAAGCTAGTGCTCCACTAGCTTGCCAATGTGGTAGGGTTGACAAGCTAGGGGCAGCGTATGCCTCATAGAAATGGGGTCTCATGGTGATACAAAAAAGGATAGGGGAAACACATGCCTCATATAAATTGGGTCTCATAGTGATAAACATCACCGTGAGTCCCCATTTCTATGAGGCATATGCTGCCCCTACCTTGTCAAGCCTACTTCGATGGCAAGCTAGTGGAGCATTGGCAATCTAGTGAGCTCACTACCTTTTCAATGTGGTAGGGTTGACAAGGTAGGGGTAGTGTATGCCTCATATAAATGGGGTCTCATAGTGATGTACAAGATACCCCATTTCTATGACGGATACACTACCCCTACCTTGTCAACCCTACTACATTGGCAAGCTAGTAAAACACCACTAGTTTTCCAATGCTTCACTAGCTTGCCAATGTGGTAGGGTTGACAAGGTAAGAGCAATGTATTCCTCATAGAAATGGGGACTCATGGTGATATACCCCCCCTCTCTCTCAATTCTCTTCCCCCTACCCCCTCTCCCTCTCTCAAGTCCCTCTATCACTCACACACTCCTATATCTCTACCCTTAACCCTTAAATCCTCTACCCTCTACCCTTAAACCCTTAAAACCTCTACCCTTATTTTGCGGATGGCGGAAATGGATGATTTGAAAAACGGATGGATCCGATTGATTTGATGGATCCTGATCTGATGCGCCTGATTTGAAGCCGGATCTTGTTCGAATGCGCGGATGATTTGAGCGGATTTGATCCTGGATCTGATTCCTACCTCCTTAAACCCTCTACCATCTACCTTGTATATCTCTCCAAATTCCTCCCTCTCTCTCTCTCTCAATTTTCTACCTCCTACCACCTACCACCTTTCCCTCTCTCAAGTCTCTCTCTCCCCTCTACCCTCCATCTCTCTCCCATTGTCACGTCTCAACCCTGATGCAGGTTGCTTTTGGTTTTGTGTGGATTTGTTACATGACTGGATGTGTGTGGTAGAATAATAATTAATATTATGGTGTTTTGGTGTGATGATATATGAAAAGTGTTTACTTAAATTATGAAAAGTTGAATAGTATCGAATGTTTGTTAATTTGAAGATGAAGCAAAATAGAGTACAAATATTTGAATTCATATATTATATTGCTTGATTTATATCATTATGTGATACTAATTCAGTTATTGTTGTGTTCTTGAGTGCACTTGAGTTGCAGGAGGTCGAGGACCAAGGGTGTGATTAAGGAGAGGAGGTTTGCTTCTTAGCAGAACAAAATAGGATGTCCTCTCGATCACACACATGAGCACATAGATTCATGTAGATTGCATTTAAGAATGTCAATTTTAGTGTCTTTGTTTTGAATTATTTGCAAATTAAATAACAATTAGTAAATTAAATGAAATGAAAGCACAATAAAGTAAAGGAATTAATTTTAATTATAATTTAACTTGGGTTTTAAATGATTATCATGATATAAATTTAAGTGAGAATCCTACTTTCTTTAACTTGTGTTTTTGTGGTAATAAAATTAAATAATAATTAATTGACATTTATTTAAATGTTAGATAAATAATTATTTTAAACTTAGTCTTGGGTGAGTATTTTTGTAAGGTTTTCCTTTGTGCAATAGTAATTGTGGATTATTTTTACATATCTCTTATTTATGAATATGGAATGTAAAAAAAAGAAGTTATATTTATATTTTAATTTATTTTTAAAATCCATTTTCAAGATTAGGGTAGGAAATGGAAAGGTAAAACATTATTAAAAAGGGAAAAAGAGTTCTCGTGAGGACAACCATTCTTGAAAACATTCTTGAAATTAAGCTCTACAAATTTTGCTTTAATGGCTTCCAAAAAAATGTTGAATCCTTCAGAATAGTGAGTTTGAGAATTATTCTTTGGGAGATAGTAGGAAATTAAAGAGTTGGTAAAGCAATTAGAAAGGAGGAAAGAGAAGAAGCTTTCTCAGAAAAACCAGATTGAAAAGGGGCAAAGAGAAGAAGTTTTCTGAAGAGCATCTCCAACTGGGAGTGGAATATCTAGGTTTTCCATTCTTTTTCCACAAATCTTGTTTGAAATATGAAAACACTACTAAAGAATTTGAATTCCAAGTGTTTGAACTGTATGTAAGACTATGAAAATTTGAGAAAATATTCTATTCTTTTGTGTGCATTGCAAGAAATTGCATAATTTGACCCCTTTCAGATTGGAGCTTTTCTCCTTTGCAAACTGTGGTTTATAATTTTGTCCCAGATTGCTCATTCATTTTCATTAAAATTCAGAAAATATATATAAATATATACATATATATATTTATATACACACATAATATCTCTATGCATATAAATAAATAAATATATATATATATTATAAACATATACACATTTTTCCTTTTTAAAGTTTCTGGAATAGGTGATAGTAGGAAATCATTGAAGTTATTTTGTATTTGAAAATAGATTATAATGAAATGGGGATTAACTCCTGCCCCCTCCCATAGAGGAAGGGGTTGCACTATGGAGGGACAGTGCCCTCCACAGGCCATAGCCTATGGAGAAGGCATTGCCCCGTCACAGGCAGTGCCTTCCCCTTTGGGAGAGGTGTCAGCCTCAACCATTACGCATGAACTGTATTTGCTATTTCTTTTTTATAAACTCTACGATGGAAATAGTATGGGTGCAGTGCTATCTCTTAAAACTTGTAAATATATATATAAATATATACATATATATATATAGACATAGATATATATATGTGTATATATATATGTGTCTATATATATAAATACATTCTAACATATGTATCTCTATTTCAATAGAAAATGAAGCATTATGGTATATGCATCTTGTAAATCTGTTTGAAATCTTTATGATATATAAATAAATACATACATACATACATACATACATACATATATATATATATACTCTGGCATAAATATCATTGTTGTCTAGAGAAAATATTACTTTCTGTCATTGGTATTAAATAGAAAAAAATAGCTTAGTATATACATTCAACTATAAATCTACTATGTATTTATATATATATGTATATATATTATATATATATATATACATACATAATAAATATATACATAGATCTGTATGGTGAACTTTAATATCTAAAAGTTAAAAGTTAGAAAAGAAGCAAAATAAATTCATAGAAATAACTCAATGTACAGTAGCAAACTTGAATTTATATGCAAATTTTGCAAATTTGGTTATTTACATTGTTTTTATTTTCTCAAATTGTTATATTTCTGAATATCGATGCATTGTATGAGTCACCATAAATCATTTCTAAACTTAGTGAAATACTCATAAGGCTATGTTAAAAGTTGAAGATGAAACTTTATAGCAAATGTAGACTATTGAAAACACATTTTAAACTAGTGAATTTTTTGAAAAGAGTAGATTTCTTTTTTTGAATCTATTAAGTCTATTTACTTTGATCAAGCTATTTTAGAGAATAGAACTTGGATTGTTTTTAAATTTAAATAGAAATACATATAGAAAAATTTCTCATACTGAGTGTATGCATGAAAAGCTATTTTGATAATCTTTATGTGAACATTGGAAAATGATGAAATTTCATTGGAATTAGAAATGTGTAAAATTGAATGTGAACTTAGATGGAGAATGTATTATTTACTATAATTGAGAAACTTTTGAAACAGGATGTTGAAGGTGGACCCACAGAGATAGTAGTTTTACCTTTTCTAAAACTATCATTTGTTTTATTTATGCTTTGCCAAGCACATGCACCATTGAAATAGATGAAATTAAAAGCCTGGAACTAAATTAATATAGGTCTCTACCACCTCCTGTTTGCAAGAAATATGCGATTCTAATGTTAGGAATGCATATAGGCATCAGGCTTGCATCAAATTTTCCCTCCTATGTTGTTGTTTCAGGTTGCTAGGCTCCTCATGCAGGGTTAGGAATTTCTTTGAGTTAGGGAGAAATCCAGGGAAGTCTTGTACTTCGTGGTTGGGTGGAAAAGGTGCCTTAATCACACTCTTGACTCCAACTTGCAAGAAGACCAGTGGTGTCATGCCGGCTGAGGTTCAAAGGTTTAAATGCTATAAATGTATTCA